>JAUZST010007251.1:0-14300 GCA_034779995.1 Parotocinclus haroldoi | reverse complement strand
AATTAAATAATTAATTATATAGAAGCATTGTTTTCACTCAAACACATGCATAACCTACAAATAGAACCAGACAAGCTGGTGCATTTTGGCAGTAATCATTTAATTTTTCAAGAGCTGTACATTTGCATACTGGCGTGCCTACCAGCTAACAAACCGGAAAAATAACAACGGAGTCCATTTATGTATGATGTCTAGTTTAGAAAACACAGGATTTTGCAAGCTGTTCCTCATCTGATTTAACTCCAGCAACGAACTTTGTAAGTAAAATGTTTTAGTTACGTTAAAAGTAGTTACGTTATTTTATTTTTTAAAAATAGTAGTTAAAATGTTGTCATTATGCCCAATAATCCTGCCACTGGCACCCAGGTAACATCCCATTTTTCAGTGGTGTTGTGAATGAGATTCCTGGACTACTAAGGACTGGGACTGTATCGTATTTGACTACAAATCCAGATTCTGTTTGAGTTTTGAGGACAGTGGGACAGGTTTGAGTAGGAAAGCCTCATAGTAGGTCCTTCAGTCCTGTCTTTGCCGTGGACTTGCCAATACCCAAACTGCTGGTGTGTTGATCCGGAAAGCCATTGCATATGACAGTTAGTCACTCCTAGCAGTGATATGAGGGGCACGAACAACTCCGAAATACATTCAGGGCTCCTAACCAGATTTTTAGAATCTATACTCAAGTGAGGCTGCTCCTACGTCAACTCATTTTGGGTAAGGCATACCAGTATTAGATGCATAATGTTTGCAAAATATTGGTTAACATAGTTTGTGAAACCCAAAGGTCTATGGAATAAAGTAAATTAAAATTCTGTTAATTGTTTTAATCATTGCAGATGTAACGTGCAGTTCATTCCTCAGGCCTCTGCTTTTTGTCAGCGCAGTCCTGTCAAACATTTTATACTTGAAGCCATGGACTCGGATCACAGCAATTGACCTTTTTTTTTAGCATATTTAAAGGGACTAAATTGATTAGATTGAGGTCCACTTGCACATGGTTGCTATGGTAGTTTAAATCAATGCAGCTTGAAAGTAGAGGAAAAAAACACACACTAATGCAGTTTGCACTCTTGTGGTCAAAGATGTGCTGTGAATGTGATGATATATCACAATATCATAGTTATGTGCTATTTCTCTACATTCGTGTTTAACAGCTTAATCTTCTGCACAAGAGCCTTCTGATATGCTGAGGAGTGAGATGGAAACAAGCTCCAGGAACTAGCGGTAGGGTGAGTGTTACTACAAGCACACGGCTAGAGGTACAAAAACACAGACACAAGTAAAGTAGAGCTCAGGCCACAAAGTCAAAACACAAGGAAATGAATCCAAAAGGTCTAGGCTGAGACGTAATCAAAACAGACTCTGCAATGAGCTGTAAAGAAAGTAAAGTTCTGAGGTGATCAGATGATCGGTAGACTGGTGACTCTTTGACATTGAGTGAGCCAGCCAGGAACGTGACATCTGCAATGTAGTGTGTGTTCTTACAACTGCGCTTCACCAAAAAGTGACCGAGACCAGACTAACATTTTTCCATGATCCAGTGATAAAAAGTTGAGGAAAAATGTTTCTAATTCACTTTGCTTTCCTAACAATTATTAATCCAATTATTTCAACAGATGTGTGGTAAAATATAACCTTGTATATAGCCTAAATGAGAAATTTCCATTATTAAATTACAGTCAAACTAAGGCAATGTAACTTCCCTTCCTTTCTCACAGTCATGACATAAAGACAACTGAGTATAGCAACAACCATTCTATCCATTTTTATTATTAAATGTGAAAACATAATTCCAGATTTTGCAACTATGGTAAGGTAAAGCAAGAAAATGTACAGCTCATGTCTTGAAGTCAGACTATTCAAAGTAAAGTGCGTCGATTGATATTTAAAAAAATTGCTTTTTTTAATCCTGGAAGGGAAATTATAGTTGCAGTTGCAGTCATTTGGGTAATAATAAACATCCCTAGACAACTTAAAACAAAAAAAAGTCTGTTTTTAAAGTACGTTTTAAAATGATATGAATATGAAGTGGCAAAGCGGCAATAACCGTGATGAATATGGAACATGTACTGTACGTGTGTGTGCACATTAAAATGAATTACCTTGCTATTATTTTTGCACATATGAACATGATAATATGGGTTTGTCTGGATACTGAACAGGAAGAGCAGTATGGGTTATCTAATCTGTAGAGAAAGAACTGATTTATTTTGTTTGAATAGACTGATTTTCAGTTACAACAGAAAAAATGTTCCATTTGTAAGTTACTTCAGACAAATACATGAAACCATTTCTGATTCCACCTTACCCGGAAATCAAGAAAAGAGTCCGAGAGTTTGCGAATGAGACAAGACTGATATTTTAAATATTACAACATAATACTAATACTGGATAGCCAGGTTCATAACCTTAACAATAAGCATGATGGTTTTATTGAACTACAGAAGCACAGGACACAATGTTGCACACCTGTATCTACCAGTTCAATGTTTCAGGTTGAAATAGCCCCTAATTTGTGAGCAGTATATTTATACCAATGTACGCAACTTATTGATTTATTTATTTTTGCACACATTTCCAGTGTCAGAATAAAGTCTTGCATTGTACTTGCACAATCTCCATCATTTGCTTTAAGGTGACCAGGATAGGGGTCTTAAGTCAGTCTGTCTCATCTTGACTTTGTAGTAAAATGAACCATGTGTTATGGTCTAGCTCGGGAAAATTGTTACGTGAACGTTGTTCACAATCCAGCTCTATAAAGCACTGAACGAGAAGCAGCAAAGCGACGTCTCTGGCAGGTCGAGAATATAATATTTAGTATTATGTATTCAATTCCAGGTCCCTTTTTCCTAGATGTTGTAATAATTTGCCAATTCATAGTATTCTCATATGTTTAGCCATACAACATGGCACCGTGTAACAACTCGTTTGCCACCACTGTGACTTGGCCATCACGTGATCAAATACCATGACTACATAGGCACACATGCTATTACAAACATCTATCTATTCATAGTAGATCATCACTGCCATATTGACTAGCAAAATGATAGGTGAGAGAGTGTACTTGGAATTAAATGACAATCTTGGACAACAAGCTGCTCCTGTTTCTGCTCCGTTTTTCACTTCTTTTTCACGTGAAATTCCACCAGGAGCATGACGGGGGAAATCTCGAAAGCAATCTTGTTGCACTCTTGCAAATTGATCCCCAGTCATTGCAGAATGAGTCAAGTCAGATTAATTTCTATAGTGGTTTTTACAATGGAGCACTCTTTCAAAGCAGCTTTACAATTTAAGATCTTTTAATTCACGAGTAGTTATAAGAAGTCCCAAATTGAGCAAGCCTAGAGCGACAGTGGAAAGGAAAATCTACCTAAACGTTATAAAGAAGTAAGCATGGGAGGACCAAGACTCAAAACGGGACCAATCCTATTTGGGCGACTTGGATGTTATACATAAGAATTAAAAGTTATTTCATTTAAATTAAATCTTTTGAAGAGTATGATAAGATAATATAATAAAGATAATGAGTATACTAAAGATAAAAGCTATAGCGTATAACCCAATAGTGAAGAGGAAAATGCTTGTATGCATTATTTTGCCGTTACGCAGTGACTGTAGGATCTATTCTCTGAGGTAGGAAAGTACTGGTGGCATGGGATCCTTGGGTAGACCCGAAGTGGGAAAGAGTGAGGCTGGAGCTGATTATGGAAGAACAGCTCGGGTGGAGCTGAAGTAGTGGAACATCTTGGTGTGTGGACTGGAGCTCGAAATAAGTCTGTGACTAAAAACTCTTATTGATCATAATTTTGGATCAATTCTATGGTGAAGTTATTATTATATAATGTATTGTACCACAGTTAGTTCTGAAGCCACTGATCTGATTGCCTGAGAGATGTTCTAGTCATGTCATTATTCCACAATAATAGCTTTCTGATCACCCTGACCAACCAGTTTCATACACCTTGTAGTTGCCACCCAACTGGCCCACTTTCTGATAGAAGCTTTTATAAGTATTATTAGTATTTTTTTTGTTATAACACCAGGATCTCAATTGGATTTGATTCAGTTGGTAGAATAGTCCTATAATGTGTCATATAAATTGACCAATTTTATTTGCTGAACTGTTAAAAATGTCAAAAGTAACTTCCCTATATTTTTGTATATTTATTAATATATTATCATGTATTATAAACGTATAGCACTTATTGTTAAATGCTGTTCCTCCCATGTTCTGACTGAAGCCGAGCTAACATTGGACCAAATGGAACCATTTTATCTCATGGAATGTTGAGAAGCAACTTTTTTGCCCTGTTCTGTTAGTCTTAACATTTGGCAATAAAAAAGTAGTACTGTTTTGATTTAATATTCATTCGTTTCCTTTGTATATAGGATTAGCCAGTTTTTGATTTGAATTAAATTTTAGTATTACATTACAAAATAGGATTGGCTAAGCAGACATGGTTTTGCTGGATATTAAAGTTATTCTCTTCATCGGCAGGCCGCTAGTACTTACAGTTTTGTCTGTAATAAGAATGTGTGATGGGCAAAAATACAAATGAAAGAATCTAAGGCTGCTCCACAAAAGTAATGACACCATCGGTCACCGAGAAAAGGATGTGCTGATTTCATTTTGTCCAGCTAGAAGGTGTCTGACTGCCTGTTGATGACCTGAGATTCACTGGTTTCTCGGTTCAAACCTGGCGAAACAATGTTTGTGTTGTGTATAGCATAATATAAATAAGTAATAAGTTTTAATTAAGTACTGTGTGTATTGTATTTGCTATAAGCAAGCATTTTACTAGGTCTGATTATACATGCAATACTGATTATTTAATGAATCATGGTAGATAGAATATGTGATGCTGAACAAATCTGTACATATTGAATTATTTGGCATTCACTTGGACAGCGATTTAGTAAAACCCTCTTCAAGAGACTTGAGCTTCAGAGACTGAGCTTTCATCTTTCCCTCTCTCACACTAATTTGCTCAAAGTAGAAGCATTAATCAATATTTCAGGCTCTAATTATAAGAAATTTAATGCAGTGGACTTCATTTTCTGGTTGTTACTTTGTCTCTCAGACGTTTACAAAGGAACATTTAGAGATTGATGTGTTGGTGGCGAGTCAAAAGCCACAGGACATATCGCGTGTCGCGTTGTGGACTTACTTGCAAAGGCTGCCAAAACCATTGAGTTGTTAAATATGGATTATTCAATGACCAATCTGAGCCAAACGTTTGTCTGCTTATGAATTTGGAAGATCTGGAAAAGCAAATACTTGTTTAATACTTCTTGAATCAGTCATTTAGAGTTCAGCTGAAAAAGGGGCTCCATTATTCACAAAGAAATTGATTACTGGTGTTAAACTCTGCATTTTTGATTAAAAATGGCTGTATATCACCAATGGCTGATCTATCTGACATGCATGATCTGTCTAGCTTTTACACCCAGCAAAATTGCTGTTGCTCTATTATGCTCCCTTTAACATTTCTGCCTGATTGTTTTGATAGCTTTAACAAATTTAGTCATTAATAATCACTTTTGTCACCTTTTAATCACCTTTGTTATAACAAATTTCAGTCCGATTTGCTTCAGTCAGTAGCATAGGTAGATGGGAATTTCTCAGTGACTTTTTTTTTTTTTTTTTGCCGTAAAGTAAAAATAATTGAGAAAAGAAGAAACCCAAACGTATTGCAACCCTAAGTTAAATTCAAAAGTAACAGCAATAATAAATCATCAACCTCACCTAGTAAGTAACCAATGTATTTTACCTATATATTTTATTTTACAGAAGGAAACCTCTTTAGGTAGTAGTAATAATAATAATAATAATAATAATAATAATACATCCAAACCACACCCAGTGAAAAAATAACATAGATCACATATCGCGTCAACTTGTGTATAATCTTGTGTATTACACTTTTTATTGTATTATTTACAGGGAAAGAAAAAGGAGCTTTATGCAAAACTCAGTGGGTTCATAAAGGACATTTGCTACTTATTTTTTTTGACAATTTCCCATAAGAACTGCATTTTTTCTGCCACACATTACCGTTTAGATTACCCTTAAAATTATTTTAGAAAGGTGTTGTACTCCGCCCAGAACAGTAGACCAGGAATAGAATGGCAAGCATAAAAAGTTGCCAGTTGGAAACAGCTACATTTTGGCACTTCTGGCTGGAAGTGATGAATACGACCTCAGACCTGACATCCATTTAAGCCGACATCTTTTTCATACTATGACAATTGTTGTCCAAAAGTATTTTTTTTCATGTATTTATTTTATTTATTAGTTATGTAATTGAATAACTCCGTCTACTTATTACTTTGGTTACATCACTGCACATGGATTTACTTGCACATGGACATCGTTTGTTCTTGTGTGATCTTGCAGATGTTTGTTTATTACTATGGATGGTTATTAGTTTAGGAGTACTGATTTCCAATGGGAAGACTGATGATGCCTCATAATCAATAAATGTTATTATACCTGCATATTGGTATGAAGCCTCAGTGGGCTGGACCCAAATATGACTTGACTCATTTCCTCCTTGAGATTGGAGCAAATGCGTATGTTTGGAATTACACTGCAAATAAACTATTGTGACTGCTGTACATCTAAGTATTTGATACACTGCTGACTTTTCCCACCTACAAAGAATGGAAAGGTCTGTCATTTTTACATTAGTACATTAAAACTGAGACGTAATATAAAACAAATCCAGAAAACCACATTGCATGACTTTGAAATAATTATTTAGCATTTTATTGTATAAAATAAGTCTTTGATCATCTAACAACCAGCAAAAATTTTGGCTCTTGCAGATCTCTTTTTCTTTAAGAATCTTATTCTGCACTCATTACCTGCATAAGCTGCACACCTTTGAACTTGGCACCGTTTTATAAAAAAAAAATAAAAAATACTGTCCACACACTCAGTCAATCACATTCCAACCTCTCCACTATGCCCATGATCTAAGGACTATCTAAGGACACCAGGGACAAAACTGTAGACCTACACAAGGCTGGGATGGGTTACAGGAAGCAAGCAGCTTGGTGAGAACGCAACAGCTGTTGATGCAGTTACTGGAAGACACAAGTTGATTGTAAAAGCACTCCTTGGTCTGGATCCTTGCAAGATCTAATCTATCGTGAGATTTTGGCTGACAATCTCCTTTCCTCAGCAAGAGCATTTAAAGAGGAGTCGTGGCTGGGTCTTCCAGCACGTCGATGACCTGAAACACACAGCCAGGACAACTAGCGAGTGGCTCTGAAATATTTTAAGGTCCTGGAGTGGTCTAGCCAATATCCAGACCTGAACCCAATAGAAGATCTTTGGAGGGAGCTGAAAGCTGAAAGATCTGGAGGAGAGCTGTGGGGGACCAAAAAACCCTGCTTCGTCAAGAACTGCAATATGCACTCTATAGGCAATTCTATTTTCTATCAGGATGTGGTTTTTGCTCTGATCATTAGAATGCAGAGACCAATAAATAAATTTACACGATCATAAATCATTGCTAAATCAATGGTATGCCTTATATAATGGTGGCCTAAGATTTCAAGTCAAACTTGTATCATCTTAAAAGGCCAATCCCAAGTTGAGCAAGCCTAGGGTGACAGTGGAAAGGAAAAACTCCCTGAAAGTAGAAGGAAGAAACCATGGGAGGACCAAGACTCAACAGGGGACCTGTCCTTCGTGGGTGGTCTAAATGTTAGTTAAATAAATATTTATTAAGTTTATTAAATGATATATAAATAACAATTTAAATCAAATAACAAACCAATAATACAATTTAAATTAGTAGTTAAAAAATAAACAAAATTATTTCAAAATAAATTGTAAAATGAGTCCTCAGAGGGAGGCCCCTTAAGGACATCGTCTCCTAATGTCCAAACGATGGAGGGAGTTACTGCACTCTGGTGGTACTGGTTAATCGGAATATTAGATCTGGGCAAGTAAATCAGTTGATTAATGGATTGAATTGTGTGTTCTAGCCTATGTGTAGCGTTTGAGGACAGGGTCTCTTGCACGAAATGGGTTAGTCCATCTTCACCGATCTAGTTGCTTTTATCTTAAGCATGTACACATTGTATCCGTGCTATGAAGGATGATGCTAAGAAAGCTAAATCGTTTTTTTTTTCAGAAAAAGACAAAAAAGATGAAGAACTGCAAAAAACAGTGACCACTAAAACTTAAATAAAGCACACACACACACACACTAAATCCAGTTCTGCCTGCCAGCATGAACACCGCAATCTGTATAAATGTGTAACTGACACCTGTATGACTATGGTGACAGCTATTTTCATCCTTTGCTTTTCTTCAGAACTGATTATTTCAGCTGAGCATTGTCTTTCTTACTGTCAAGCACAATTGGTGCCAAATGACTCCGGGGGATGCTGAGCAAGCATCTGGCTTGATTCAGTCATTCTTTAAGGAAATTACTTTCGGAATACAGTTTCTGAAACTTGCCTAGTTTCTTTAAAAAGTCTGAAAATCATGAAATTCCAGTTTGGTAGACTATTACTTGTTGATACTTTGATCACGTGTTTGCCGTTGTATCAGTTTTTATGTAGTCATTGTCAAACATCCTTTCCAGGTTCTAAGGTATTTGTAACTGTCGACCAATGAACCCCTGTATTTGCTAAATCCACAACTGACGAAGGTTTGTTACTCTATTCAGTAGTTATCAAGCGTAATAAAGCTTGGTAGTGACACTGATTTTGAAATAACCTGCGCTTCGGTTGCCATTTTTAAAAATGCAAGTAACATTTCAGATAATGCGGTCTTAGTTTCCCACCGTTTCTAACGGTGATGGTCTTTTTTGGTGTTTTAATGCTTCTTATTTCCTGATGGAGTAGCAGAAACTATAAAAAAGGCAACAGGAACTCAGAATGGGATGGCAGGAACAATGTGGAGGGTAGTAGGAGGTATGAAGGGGTGACAGAATCTATGAAAAGTGCTAGCAGGATGAGTTGGCTGGAACTATGAAGGAGTGACAGGAGTTATGAAGGTGGTACAAAGGCTGGCAGAAGGTATGAAAGCGTGGCAGAAAATTGGTAAGAGGAGCTATGATGAGAATGGAGATAGGACTAAAGAAGCTATGAAGTGTGTGCCAGGAGTGCTAAGGGGATGGCAAATACTACAAGAGTGCAGTAGGAACTAGGAAATTGCACGAGCTGTGTAAAGGGTGGTACCTAGGGGTTGACAGAAGATTCTCTTTATATCCGACTCTGTTTTGACAACGCATTCTGTTCGCCAGTCCTCGCGAATCGATTCTAATTTAAAAGAGTCGTTTTAACGAACCGATTCGTTAATGAATCACGAGCCATCACTAGATCCTCTTCTGCTGCTTCTGAAGCATTCGGCCAACGGCTATGGAGCGGCTCTGAAAAACTGAGGTAGTGGTGGACAGCAGTAGACAAGGCTCAGAACTTCCGCACACTTCATCGTTCTGGTTAGACCCAGGTAAGGTTTTATATTACGACGCGTTTGTATTGCACCTCAAAAACTTTTCCCTGCCGGTAAAAGTATTTTGGCAAGTCCGTAGCCCAACTACGAATAGGCAGCTAACGTTGGTCGCTAGCTAGCTTAGCTGTCTTTAAGCTGATTATGTAAGATAAACCGGTAACTTTTGAATGACCAGACTGGTAGTTAAATGTAATTGAAATGTATTTTTGATATTGTAACCATTTACATGAAGGCAAAATGGTAAAATGGATACTTCAACTGCCATATTTAACGTATCAGTACATGGTGTTCTAATTTCTACTGTACTAAGTAGTGTGACAAATTCGTGAAGCATTAATATTGTCGTTATTGTTTTCCCGTACTATCGAGTACCTTAGTACGCAGTACGGATAGTAGCTTTATTGTGAACGACTGACACAAATT
Organism: Parotocinclus haroldoi; assembly: GCA_034779995.1. Lineage (NCBI taxonomy): Eukaryota > Metazoa > Chordata > Actinopteri > Siluriformes > Loricariidae > Parotocinclus > Parotocinclus haroldoi. The sequence continues at coordinate 4,399 of JAUZST010007251.1, read as the reverse complement.
ACAGTTGTTATTTAGGCCGTTATATCCGTTGACGAGACGCAGTTAAGAGTAGATACACGTTTTTAAAAGTCTTGATGAATACAAAATAGCACTAAATGAAATCTAAGGCGGATGTGAATCCGAAATGTAAGGACCCATGTTTGGGACTGAAGGACTCTGGCGCTGCACCACTGCGTATCATGGTGTTTAGCGACCTACCTAATTTCTTTTAGACCTAATTGATACGTGTCAGGTATATTAATCATTATTTAAGTTATAATTTATTCAGCCAGTAGGTTTTTGGGCTGTATTGAGGTCTTCATCTGTCTGATTCAGCATAAGAAGGGCGGGGCAGGGAAATAAAGCGGCTACAGCGGTCGTTTTCAAATACTACTACTACTAGACGTGTAGTGCACTGCTTTAAAGGTAGCGGCAATCGCGTCTAGTGCTGTTCTGTAGGGAATAATGAGGCATTTGGTTTGAGCCAAGTCAGCGTGTTGTCGAAAGAACCCTGACTATGTGCCTTTTCCATGAAGTAATTTAGACACCTTACTGAAAGCATGTCTTTACCTGGCAAACATGCATTTAACTGTCTGGCTGTTTATTTCAGACTGTCTCTATGTAAGTGATGCAGGATTCTCGTTTTTACCCACTTTAAATAAGACATTCTCGTGTAACCTTATTATGGAAAATCAATATGCAAAAAAGGGAGAAAAAGTATCTTAGCTACTGATACAATTAAGTATATACTGTATTTAGCAGGGTTTAATGTGTTTTAAATGAAAACATTGAGGAAGCATTAGATGGACTGTTTATGGTTTCGAATCACTAATCCAAAGGTTTGCTGTTTAAATCCTGGCTCCACCAAGCTGCCCTGGTACAGCTCTTGGGTAAGGCCCTTAACTTTTCATCTCAGTAAGTTGCCCAAGACGAGGGCGTCTGCTATATGCTGTAAATGCAAAGGTCTTATGCAAAAGTTTGGGTGAACAGAAGGTTTAAGTGCAATCTGCATATGTCTAATCTTAATTGCAAAATTCCATGCGCAACAATGTCCGAATGATTTAAGGGCATTACTGAATGGTCCTTAGGTTTGTATCATTAAAAACTATGCACCCAGATCCCTTCCTCGTTTGTTTTGATTTTATTTGTCACTTTTGATGTTGCTAGATGTTGTAAAAGCAGTTTATTGAAATACAAAGGTTCCAGTTTGCTTTTGTGTGTTTAATTGTAGTTAATTTCTTGTTTAGTTGTAGTTATTTCTATAGTTATAAAAACCTAAAAAAACGGAATGGTGAAGAAAAAAAAGAAAGTTTAATATCCAAACATTCCTTACCATGAAAACACACACAAATATAGAAAAAGGTTTCAAACGTGCATATACACAAAACAATGCCCTTTACAGTTCAATAAAACAAAAACATAAGAATGATAAAGTAAATTCCATTGTTTATTTTTGTTTGTTTTTGAATGACGTAAAATTGACATCTCTGGAGGTCATGATATTATTTCACACTGCAGACATTTTTGTTTGTTGATCTGGTGATTCTCAAATTGAATGAATCTGCAATTATCTGTGCAGTTAAGAGAAGAAGACAACAGCTTTTAAAAATCAGTTCCTCTTTTTGGAATTCCGAAGTCTTCTTCAGACTTTCAGACTCTCTCACGCCTCTAACCCAGCCCTGTGCTGCCATTGATCCAATTTGTATGCATATTGATTCCTATCACATGTCCCATCCTTCCTTAATCACATCCACTGCTATTCAATTCTCTATTTGTTCGCTATTTGTTCACTATCTGTGTACGTTTTCTGTTCTCCTACCCAGTCTGCAATTACATTTTTTCAGTTAAAAAACTTTTTTTTTCACTTAAAAATAGCACAAGATTGGAGACGTTATGTCCTGATCCCACATGATTAATTTTCAGTGCTTTACTATTATTAGAGTTTAGGTATTGGCCAATATTTCAGTACCTGAGTTGATTTTTGGCAAACAAGATATGTGAAACCTTACTGGTGCGATAATTGCATTATTACGAACTGGTCTAGAGACTAAAATTTCAAAGGGAAAACATTTTGGAATAGTATATATAAATACATAGAAGCTGAAATGGCAATATAAACAATTTAAGGAATGAGTGATGGCAACCTGCCTAGTTAGTGTATACAGTAAATGCCAGTTTTTCAAATCTGAAACGCTATGAATTAAAAAAGAACTATAGTATCCACAGTGCAATACCAATTCTTAACCCAAACTTTTATCAACATAACGTTTGAAGTGAAACAATTGGCAGTGCTGGAAAAGGCAGAATCAACCCTTGTGACTTATAAAGAACCTGTTAAATCAATATATACTTGCTTCGCTTGCCTTCAACAAAGCGTGACCTTGATAATACATTTAGTTCTGGGGAACATTTAGCAGTGATATCACATGTATGTCGGCAGTATTGAGATAAAGTTTTGTTACACATCATCAGCAGTGCAGTGTGTCCTAAAGAGAAGTGAGAGCCCCCTTGAGCCTCAGTGGTTCCTGCTTTTGTTAAGTATGAAGGCGGCAACCTCAGGTGCTTTTTGAGAATCAGGAAGTAAGATGGAAAAGCCCACAACCGTGATGTGTCACTTTTCCCCTCTGTATTGTTCGTGGTGTTTTCCTCAATTACTCTGCCATGTCCTTTCCATTGGTCCTAGAATACTGAGGGGTAAGATAAGGTCTTTCGTACCAGCTCTTCATCTCGTCTAGCATGCAGTTACGATTCATCTGCTAATTCTATTTACTTCCCAAACATGTGGTTATACAAAGGCTTAATAATAAGCTGAGCCTGGTTTATTGGATTCAGGAAACCCTGATACTTAGCAGTTGTTTCCCATGAAAAGTTTAAGAAACAGTCCCCCCATCTACCCAAATATGCAGCAAGGTATGAACAGTTTGACAGAAGTACTGTACAGGTGCTATGAAAAATGGTCAGGGTATTTGGAAATGGATACTGTGATGACGAAGCATTTAAGGCCCTGGACTACTAAACAGAAGGTCCAGGGTTCAAGTCCAAGTGGTGCCCAGCTTTCACTGTCGGTCCTTTGAGCAAGAAACGTCAGTATCTCGGTTTGTGCAGGTTTATACACAATTCTGTACACAAAAATGTGATGATATGAAACATTTTCTTAGACATATTTGTAGCGAACGCTGACGCTAACACGTTTATCAGATTTCTAAAAGTTTGGGTTGGGGCCCAATCTAAATGTGATGGGTGTGCACAGTGTGGGTTTCACGCATGAACAGAAAGAGAGGGGAAGATAATGACAGGCGCAATGATGCGAGTTTAGTGAGATAGTTTTGAAGTGTTTGAGAGTGAAGAAGAAGCAAGGGAAGTATCATACACCACAAATGAAATGGCTTACTTCGTAAAGAAATGCAGCTGACGGCGTACCTAGAATGCCTACAGAGGAGAAGCAGCATAAGGGATTTCTGATTATTCTAGCGGCACTGTTATTCATGAAGACAAAAACTTGATTATTAGGTAATGTCTTACCATCAGAGTGTCTATTCAGCACTGCAAGATGTATTGTTAACTTTCTGTGTAACATGCTGAGGCCTGACAAAGTAAACCAGTGCGTTGTCTGATAGAAATTCCTGAATTCTGTAGAATGCAGTTTTATTCAGCAAGTATTGCTGTTTGACACTATTTTGTATTTGGTTGTTTAGCAATAAATATTTAGCCTACTTTGTTTAAGGCTACAGTTGTTTGTTGTGTAGTTGAGAGCATTTCCTACCTGTTATCAAGTGAGTAGCCTATTGTTTGTGATGCAATTTCAAAATTTTCCCCCCACTGAAAACACATGACTAACATGGCAGTAATAACTAGGACTGTGCCAAAAAATATGGATACAGCAATGTATCATGATATTTATTTTTCATGATATACTTCATGAATTTTCAGGTCAAAACATAGATTAAGATTATGGATTTTAAGGAAGGAAAAACCCACATTTAAATGCAGTGTAAATCTCCACTCCTGTACATGTAACGTGTTTCGATGTGATTTATTAACATGCCTCAGATTGTACATCGTAACTTGTATTTCAGCTGCTTTTATATTTTTATTGAGGTTTGTGGAATATTGTTACATTATATATATTCGTTTTGCAATGTCTCGTGACATTCGTGTTGAGACCCATGTATCATGAGTCTGTTCTAGACCTGCAACTAACGATTATTTTAATAATCGGTCGGTTATTTTTTTCAGATTAATCGATGAATCTGATATTTACATTTTTTTCCCATGTCTTTATTTGGAAATAGAGCATTGAATAACAGAGAAAATAAGTGCGTACAATAATTAAATAATAATAGATTAAATTAAATAAGACTTAAAATTGCTGTTGTTTTCTGGAATGAGAAAGACAGTATAGCATGAGTATAGATAGATC
>JAUZST010007250.1:0-14302 GCA_034779995.1 Parotocinclus haroldoi | reverse complement strand
CATAAATAACTTTCCACCACATATTCACACTCCCATACTACAGAGTATTTACTGTATTTCTAACCCTAGTCGTTTCTCTGTATACGTTGCCCGGGAAGCTGTCTGTGTTATCGCGATATTTAGAGCGATCCAAGTGCGTGCGGGGTGTCAATTATCGCGAGATGACCGTATTCCGCTGTGGCGAAACGACGGGGCTGCGAGAGTTAGGGGAGGGATGTAAAAAAAAAACGCAAGTAAGTACGCAGTCGTTTTGTTTTAAAACTTAGTTTTACTTCAGGCGTTCAGTTTGAGAAGATTTTAATACTAGTTTGGGCGTTTCTGCGCGTTTACGCAGAGGTGTAAGTACAAAAATACTACTTCGCTTCGGTTAGCATGACGGCTAAGAAGCGTCTTGAGGCGAACGGCTCGTTACCCTAGCAACAACGTATAAGCTGCGCGCTGCCCAAGGCTGGCGAAAGTGTCTCGTTGATTGTTTTGATTGTCGCAGTCATGGGTATTTTTCACTTATTTCATGGCGTTAATGCGTTTTATGCGCTTTAGGCCACGTTTAATGTCGGCTCGCTGTTACGGAGCGTTCGTTTGTGTAGGTTATGACGTATGACGCAGTGCTTAGCGCTGTTGCCTCGTAGGTCCGGTTCGGTGTAGATTTGGCATGTTCTCCGCCCGTTTGCGCCAGTTAAGGCAGTTTGTATCTCCAAAATATCACACCGCGAGTCAGTGAGTGTGTTCCGCTTGTGCAGTTTGTCAGACTGGCTTCCTGTTCATAGTTGGTTCTCGCCTTTCGATCGGTGATGCCGATGATAACAACAACAACAACGTCGCCCCCCCCACACACACACACATTGCTTCATAGTTGAGAGTCCGTTGTGGCGGAGTTGGATGGGCTTCCTTAAATGAGCTTATTTCTAGTGGTTCAGAGTAGGGATGCACCGATATTTAATTTCTCTGGGCGATACCATTTTTTAAGCACATTATTGTGGCCAGCAGGTCTCGGGTCCAACCCTGTTGTGGGTCGGCCAGGACCCTGCATGTCCTCCCCCGTGTCTGCGTGGGTTTACTCCGGGTGCTCCGGTTTCCTCCCACAGAAATAGCAGAACTAAAAAGAACATTTTTGAAGGGTTTGCACATTGCAGGCACCGCTGTCCGTTCTTAGGGCTGGCTGTTCGTTCTGATCTTATGCCTGCTGCACATGTGCATCATGGAAACTCCCCCCCCTTTTCATCTTCTCTTGTGTCTGTTTGTAGGATTTCCCGCTTGGCCTGCGCAACAGAACAACATGCGATTCAAAACGTCACTGCTGAAGGAGCCGAAGCATATCCTTTCCTTATCGCACTAGCCCTTTGCGTAAGGTATTCGATTCGATTCGGTTAAGAGAGGATTTAAGTACACTCTACAGGTCCCACTCTGCCCCGTGCATCATACCAGTGGGACCAGTGCTTCCGTTAATGTCTACACCTTACAGTAAACACTTGCCTGTCTCCAGAGAGACTTAGTACTCCTTGTGTGTTAAGGTCTTCTTTAAGGTCTTTGCGGTGCTCTGATTTCACCGTTCATAGTACAGGATTTGGGTGTGGTCCAAGCAGGTGCAGTCCACCAACTGGCAACAGGGTGGCATCACCCACACCAACAAATCCTATCCCATCTGGTCCGAGCAGACAAAAGAGCAACTGCAGAACGAATCAAAGGCATATTTAATGCTGGTCACGGACTAAATGCGGCGCCTCCTACTGGCTACGAAGCTGCCTTGGCGCAGAACGCCTTCTAAGCTAACCCCCGTCCACCCCCGTGGGCCTCGGAGCGGTAAAAGAAGGTCGTCTGGTGCGAAGAATGGGACGGTCCGGTTTACCCGAGGGAGCTGCTGCTCTGGGTCTGGGCATTAACGTGGACATCAGCTGGACGCCTCACAGCTACCGAACGCGGGACGAATTCGGGTCGCCCTTCAATGCTTATCTTAACAAGCGTGTAACAGGTGTGAGGGTTCGTTTTAAAGAAAGCCGCTTGTTCTTAGAAATTGCTTTTAAGAAAAGAGTTAAGAAAAACGAAAAAAAAAATGTTTTGGCATGATGCTGTATGTTGCATTTGCTTTTATGCTATAACTTAAGGCTTTTCGGTGCTTTGGGGAATAAATTGGCTCAGCATACTAGATCCGTAACCGTACTTAACGATGCCTGACCCATCTTGAGTGCCCATTTATATGTTTATAGAACCAGGTTCGAAGTGCTTACGTTTGTGGTAAGATTAGAAAAGACAGTTGGTAAGAAATTAGTTCTCCTTTGAAAGTAGTGCATTGCTAATTTCAAAGTCTTTAAAGGCAGAAACGGGGATTAATTAAAAGAGCCCAAACCAGTTCAGCCAAACGTGGTGGAAATGTAAGTCGTTTCCCAGCGCCCAACACGTCACCTTTCCATTTTAACGTTGAAACGTGCGCGTATATATATGTGGAAGGATCCAACAACAGCTCGTCTTATTCAATTCAATTCTAATTCAATTTTATTTCTAGAGCGCTTTTTACAGCGGAGCGTCGTCTCAAATCTGCTTTATGATCTTATACGATCTTAAAAGGCCAGTCCCAAATGGAGCAAGGCGAGGGCGACAGTGGCAAGGGAAATCCCTGAATGTAGAAGGAAGAAACCGTGGGAGGAACCGAGACTCAAAAAGGGACCCGCCCTCCATGGGTGGCCCAGATGTTAATTGTATTATCACTTACAAGTATATTAAGGTATTAGTCAAATTAAGTAAATAAAACGATTTTAACCTATAATAAAAGTCTTTAGCCGTAACCTATTGGAATCACTTATAACTAATTGACTGAGGGAGTTACGGCACTCTGGAGGGACTGGTTATTGTTAAAGAAGACCAGTAGAGCGATGCTGAGCTGGAGGAACCTCTAAGTGTGTGGTGCCGGAACTGGTACCGGAACTTCGGCTCGGAGAGAAAAGAGAAAATGTAGTTACTTATGGGTTGGGAGTGAACGATCACTGGTGCCAGGTGCTGCATGAAGCTCCGGCAGCACTGCTATAGCACCATAGCTAGAAGGGGAAGAAGCAGAAGGTAACACAGCCAAGAGGCATTTTAGCCTAGCCTAGCCTAAAAATTTGGAGAGTGTCTGTATCCTTGACCTAAAGTGAGAAGTTTATTCCGTAGCGGCAAGAAACTGTTAATTCTAGGAACTTAGGAACGGAAAGAAGTCCTGCACCCTGTGAACGAAGTGGACGGGCTGGATTGTAAGGTCGGAAGAGTTCCCCCGGACAATGTGGGGCCGGACCGTGTAGAGCTTTATACGTCACAAGAAGATATGCCCTTAACAGCTGTGCACATAGAGAACTGGTCAGCTGCGTGGTCTGGATCACAGCAGACGAAGTGTACTCCTGTAGCGAAGACCATCAGATTTTAAAATGGAACCTGCTCACCAGCGAGACCAGCGTCGTGGCCAAGCTGCAGGAGGACGTCTACCCCATCGACCTGCACTGGTTTCCCAAAACGGTCGTTGGGAAGAAGCAGGCCTTGACCGAGATCTTCGCCCTCACAAGTACAGATGGTAATCATTTGAAGCCTATCATTTCGCTCCTCCATCGTTTAAAAAACAAAAAAACAAAAAACAAAACGCACAAAGCCGCCGGGGAGTCGCTACCCTACTCTGTGCACGCGTACAGAACCGCGGTTACGTCGCCGCGTCCAAACGACGCCGGCAGTCTGCCACAGTAGCCCCATTTCGCGAGCGCCCATTTACGGGGCTCGAATCGTACGGTGGCTTCGATCCGCAAACATTTGGCAGGTCGCTCGGTATATTCGAGCGTTTAATCCTCTCCATCTGTTTGGAAAATGTACCCGCTCAGCAAAGGCGCCAGGTGGAACGGCGAGCGCCGTCGAAGCTTTCCTGGTTCCGCCTCACGGCGACCGAGGGAAAGGTCCGACCCCCGTGGCTGTTCCCCTGTGGGGCCGGCGCGCCGTTCAGCTCAATAGCGCCGCCTCTTCGCCGGCTTTCCCGTCATCTTTTCCGACTTTTGTGTTGAAAGTACGCAGAGACGTCGCGTAATATTTTACTGCAACGCTTAACGTAGAAGATCGAGCCCAGAGGAGACTCAATACGCATCGTTTCCTGGATGCCCGGGCTCTCCGAATTCAGCCCATACAGTTTGTCAGTGGGTCACTATTAGTGGAACGGTAACGCTCCCATTCATCGCTCCCATTTCCTCTGGTCTCGGACCCTGAGGTGGAAAAAACGGTGGAACATGAGGTAGAAAAAGATGGCTTGAGACTGAGGCCGCCCTGTCTGAGGATGAACATGTTGACTGTTCAGCCACGGCCAGTTTGAGTCCAGGTGCAGTCCATTCATACTGACGGCTTTCCCACGAGGGTGATCCCGAATTCTACACCCCGCGCTCCCGACGTCCACGCAGGAATGAAACAAAGACATGTAAAGACATGATGCCTGAACCTTGAAAGCGTTCCCGATCGCTTCCCTCGTGCCGTATTTTCTCCGCTTTAACGGGGGACCGTCCCGTCAGCGCCCGCTCGCGCTCCTCGTCCCGAACTGGAGTCCCAAAAAATCTGCCGCTAGCGGCGCGTCCGGTGACAAGCGAGAGAGTTCAGTACAGCTCGAATGTCTCTGGACAACCTGACAAGTAGCTGCCGAGCCGAATCGCGTGTCGGAGCGACGCGGCTCGCCGGCAGTCCGGTAGCCGAAATGTGATTTTGAGGTTTGCGCTTTACCCTGCGCGCAGTTCCCCCCTCCCCCGCTTCTGACCTCTGTGTCGCATGCGCTTATCAAATGAAGACATGGAGTCGAGACACATGGCCACGGCAAATGACGTGCGGTCACCACACTAATGGCAGTGTAGAGTTGCATAAATACACCCACAAACTGAAGCAGTAATTTAGCCTGGCAGCTCGCTGCGGCGACGAAAGCCCTGTTCAATCTGTGGACTTTCTCTCACCCCTCCGCTCCAGCGTGTTTCGCTCTCCCGCTTTCCCCCTTTCGCTGCAGGACGGGGAGGATCGGAGCAATGACTGACTCGTAGGTTAATTGCTGCCCGATTTCCCCCTCCCCCGCGCTGCAGACGGCGGGACTCGGCGGGGGCCTTCGAGTCAGACGGTCTCGATAGCAGTCGCGGCACGCGAGATATCGAAAGTCGGCTCGCTTTGATGGTAAAAAAAAAAAAAGAAAAAAAAACGCCTCACCTGCCTCTCGCGTTGGAAACTTGCACACCTACCACCCAACTCTCAAATGTCACATCTCTTTACCTTCCTGAACTGCCTTCGCTTTGAAGTGACTGAAGAGAAACCTCAGACGTTCAGCTTTTTCGGAGGGGGGGGTAAAAAGCCGTACGGCAACTCTTCAGTAGGTTGGGTCCAGCCCCAGGCACAGCGTACGCCCCTGGAGCTGTTCGGATACACGTCGAACCCCGGGCACGCCGCTCGCTGCTGACGAGCCGAGCCTGCGACCGAACGGACGGGCCCCTTCAGAAACGGACCCGGACCGCTCGTTTTTGTCGCGTTATTTAAATGATTGTTTTTTTTGTTTTTTTTTTTTTTAATTTTACCCCTACCATTTCATGGTCCTTCATTTACTACCTGCTTTTCTGGGTCTGACAACGTTGACTTTTGTTCGGAGTTCCAAATATAGCATCGGGAGAGAGCAGCAGCATGCTGATTTGCAGTTTTAGGCAACCAGAAATTACATAGAGCTTTCTGAATTTTTTAATATGCATCACCACAAAGTATATGGTTGGCTAGTGTCTTTGATAACTGTCTCCATGCCTGATCGCCCTCTGTCTCCAGAACGAGGGAGTCTGGTCTAATCTAAGCAGCAGACGTCCTGTGTTTACTCTTCTGCTCTATGTTAAGTGCCTCGCTACGAGGAGGCAGGTAATGCCTTGTTGTTCTGAAAAAAGGAAAAAAAGAAGAAAAAAAAAAAGCTTCCGAAAAGTCCTGTCTCAGACTTTTGGGTCACACGGGGGAACAGCGTTCTCACCCTGGAACCATCATTGGGAACCAGCCGCTCTGCTAAATGAGCGACCTCGGTTCGTGGGCCGCCTCTGGTGAGGTGATGGCAGTCTTTGATCGTGGGGGGGCCTGGGATTGTGCAGTTCAGTCACCTCTACCTGCAATTTTTATGGACACCCTCTGGGCTGAACAGGAGTCGAAAGTGGAACTCTTTAATCTCTCCGATGCTGGGTCCAGGGCGTGGGGGGTGGGGGTGAGGGGGGGGGGTCAATTCGGGCGACGAACTGAAGCGTGTCATAGGGATTGCGCTGCATTGAGCTTACAAAGTGACTGCACACGATTTTCTCACCCTTTAGGTAAGTTCCATTTGCTCTCCAAGTCCGGGCGCATCGAGAAGAGCGTGGAGGCCCATCGCGGAGCTGTGCTGGCGGGCCGCTGGAACTGTGACGGCACTGCTCTCATCACAGGTCGGTGCGTCCTCCTCCTGTCGTACCTAACCAGTTACGGGGGTGCACAAACATTACGAAAAAGAACGGCGAATTTATCAGCCTGGACCAGTGGTTACCCCTAACGGGATTCACCTTCGTTTCCAACTGCAGTATCAATGACATGACGTCTGTCAGCAAAAGCAGGCGCTTCTGGTCACGGCCAGTTCCAGCCCAAAAAATCCAAACCCTTTCAAAGGCGAGAGAACGTTTCCCTTGAAAATCTCACTTTTGAAAAAAAAACGCTCTTCAACACCCCCCCCCTCTCCCCAGCGCCTGCCCCTGCCGTACTAAACTAAATGCCGTTCAGTTAATGAATAACAAAAGACGAGACACTTTCTGGACCACGCTTTTGAGACGTAGCCGTTCAGAATTAAAGCCCAAGGATGATGAAAAGCACAGGAAATTGACCCGCCCTTTAAAATTCACCTTTCAGCGATCTAAGTATGAGAAAATTGTGCTGATTGAATCGATCATATCCAAACAGTTTTGTTAGTCCCCGAAGCTTAAAAAGTCCTAACTTGGTCCGTTTTCGTCCGATTCTAAAAATGATTCTAGTTTTACAAAGCGCTCAGGGTGTACGTGTTGGAGTATATGAAGTACATTTTTGTGAGAAGAACCCCCCCCCACCACCACCACCACCACCACCGCTCCTAGAACAGTAACGAACGGGTGGATTCGTCTCAGTTTTACCCATCAAAGGCAAATCTTAGCGTGAGTAAATGTGACCGTGGGCTGAGAAGCAGACGATTGATTCTACGAAAACACATTTAGACCGTAGGTGTTAAGCACGTCGGCGTGGTGCTTCCCCTTTTTTCCTTCGCTCCGACACGAGCATCGCATGTGGGTACTTTACTTTACTCGTTACTCACGTGCAGGAATTCATCCAGACTGCCAGATCATGGTTGTCAAGGTTGTCGTTTAACAGTCATTTCGTCTGTTCTCAAATCTTTAGCCTGCCTCGTGAGACTCTTTAAAACCTTTCTGACCTTTCTGACCCCTCTCTCCCTTCAGCCGGTGAAGATGGCCAAATCAAGATCTGGTCCAAAACCGGGATGTTAAGATCCACTTTGGCCCAACAAGGTATGACCTCACCCAAAGCATCCGCTCGAGCGTACGCGTTTTTTCGTCGGCACGCCAAACGGACCCTTTTTAATTTGCACTCATTGAATCATAAACCAAGCACTAAATAGTAACAAATGTGCATATCAGGCAATATATAATATATAAAATTCAATCTAGGATGAACTAACGAGTTGAATATAATCATGACTGTATCATCCTAAATCGTTCTCACAAAGCTTATTTTGTAATAAAGTGTCCAATAAGCTCCTGATTTAGTGAGTCCTGGATTGAAGGCGAAAGCCAAATGCAAAACACTTGCTCTATTGGTGAACTCTGGGGGGGCTCAGGCAGCTTGAAAGCCAATGACAGTACTTGCACTAAGAGTACAGTACTTCAGCTGTAACGACAAAGAAATCTTTGTGAATATGCCTCGCCCAATCATCGCAGGGCGCTCCATGTCACGATGCCCTGTCTGGGGCTCAATCCCAGGTCCCCAGGACGTCCCGGTCTGGACTTGAAAGCGTCCAAACAACGCTGCTGTCGCTTGTTCCTCGCGAAACCCCGACGCGAGAGGTAGAGCCCGTGCTTTCTCACTGGCCGAAAAACCCGATAGCTGGTTGAAATGCAACCGAAGACGGCGCGTTAACCAGAACGACAGGCATTTGCAGCGTGGCAGTAAGTCCGGGCTACCCGTAGCGATGCAGGCTTCCTTTTTGCAAAGTGGAATGCTTGTTAATGCGCCACGCTCTAATGGACATTAAGCCATGGAAACGATCATCAACTCGTAAAAGCGCGTTCCTGTATGAGCGGCTTACTGGATATCGTATAGATCTGTGCTGATGACAACGGCATAAATAATTACTCAGTCGACCCAAGGGAAAAAAAGGTCGAGGGTTCGAATTCTGCCTTTTGCTGGTCTAAGAATTGTGGCCCGTTGGCAACAGCGTCTCCAGCCCCGCCCCTGGTCGCTTCCTTTGGGGCACGTGGCAAGAGGGGAAAATGGGGAACACCATCCGAACTGAAACGAACTGGGGTGCGAGCCCACGGCCCGGAGCCACGGCGTGCCGTGTGGGTAACGGGGAAACGTTCGAGGTCGTCTGTCCTCGGATCCCGAAAGACTGGGTCTTTAATGAAAAGCTAACATGCTAATGCGCTAGGCGTTGGACAGCGGATGAGTGGTACTCGTGGAGCCCCTGTGCGATGAGTGTGAGGTGAGTGTGAGTGATGGATGCTAGGACGGAAAAGTAGGCCGGACGAATCGAGAGCTAGTACGCATGCGTAAGTAATAATAAGCCCCTTTAAGCTCCCTCCTCTCTCCGAGCCCGTGCGGGAGGAGCCTCGGGTACAGCCGGGGGCAATCGTTGGGCTCCGAGGAGCTACGATGCAACCCTGATCCAAAGCGGGAGAGGGAAGGTGTGGGGGGAGGGAGGTTGAAGGGGTGCAGCGGGAGCTCCTCTCGCGTTGTGTCAGCCCAAGACCACGTGACCTCTTGGCATTTGCGAGAAACCGCAAGCACCTGGAGCAGGGTTAAATGTCAGCTTCTCTCTCTCTCTCTCTCTCTCTCTCTCTCCCTCTCTCCCCTTTTGGCTTTCTCTCTTGTTCGAGCCAGGTTTCTCTCGCCTAGCAGCCTCTCTTCATGTGGTGTGCTCTGATGTGTGCACTGCTGCTCTGCTCTTTGCATTCCTCCAGGCTCTGTGTGCACCAGCTGAAAGAAACATGTTTTGAGGTTCGTCTTTGCGTTCGAAACGAGCTGCCTCCGTCCTCGTACCCGCCGCCACCCCGCGCAGAACGAGAACACGCTGAAACGTGCAAAACGAGGCTCATGAAGCCTCGTCAATCCTCGCCCTTTTACGCTCTAGTAGCCGTTTCGTCCTCTCGCGTTTCCCAAGCACTCAAGCGCGTTCAAGACGATAAATCGCTGTCTCTTCTCTACGTGTGCCTCGTGCAGGACCTCCCGTCTACGCCGTCGCTTGGAGCCCGGACTCCGACAGGGTGCTTTACACGTCCGGCCGACAGCTCGTCGTTAAACCCCTGCAGCCCAGCTCCAAATCCCTTCAGGTAACGCAACCAACATGACACGCCTCAGTCTAGTTCAGGGCCACGGGCGGGCCGGGTAACCGAGACGCGGCCTGAAAGCAGAAACGAAAAAAAAACGAACTCGGCCCAGGCTGTGGATCTTCTGAAGAAGAAATGTAGGCCGAAGGAGCACTGCTATTTCGAACAAGAGTGAGCCTTAATATCCTCAGTGGTCATTTGGATTTATATAGGACTTTTCATACACCAAAAACTTTGGATGTTTCAACCAAAGCTACTTAAATAGAAAATAAAACGGAACGAATACCCAAAACTACCAATGAAACCTTTTAAATTTAAAAGGACAATAAACATTTGGGATGATAGCAGCTCTATAAATCTTGTTTGACTTGTCGTACGTGAGCTGCTGTAATTACCTGACTTCCCCTGTGGGATTAATAAAGTGCTCTGTCTGTCTGTCTGTCTGTCTGTCTGTGAACCAAAGCCAAGCAATTAGTAACTACTTAGACTTCAAATGAAACGGCGAACAATCACAAATGAAAAACAACATTAAAAAACGGTTCACGTTCACAAAGTACAAAGCTTAGTAAATCTTAAAGACGACGCGAGACCTCTTTCCTCCCGCAGCGGCAGACCATCTGTCGGAGAACTCGCCGCGCTGCCACGCCCCAATTTACAGACCGAATACAGTCATGGGTACGCGTTTGGGTGGAAGCGCTAGGTCTACGGGGCCCTGAGGAAGGATGGAGGCTCAGCTGCGGCTCGCTGCCGTCAATGTAACAAGATGAAAATCGAAAGAAAAAAGTGCGTTATCGCCCGTTGATACTAAAGCACGTCGAACGAGTGACCCAGTGAAAAAAACGTCTCATGGTGTGTATTCAGGAGGTCCTGAAGGCATCACCACGTTGCCCCGTCAGGCCCATAACCTCGCCCGGTGCGTTATCTAATACCGAACTTTGTTATGGTAGAAATCGGGGTCCCTAAGCCTGAAAGTCGGGCTTGACCCCTTTTTTTCCTGCGGGCCGACTGCAAGCCGAACTGTTTTCGATTACTCAAATCCGAGCAATTATGGTAACAGAGAGCAGGCCGGCTGCTCTGTCAGCTGTTTCGGTGCAAAGCCTCAGTCGTTTCTCCTCTCCTCTCCGCTCCCCGCTCTCGGGGCGGCCCCCACGGGACGCTGCGACGCGTTCTGAAGCCGCTTTTGGGTCTGAGTTACACAAAGCGCTGTCCAGAAACCTACGTGAGCGGAGACCAAGTCAGAAAGGGGGTATAGGCTGAGACTGAGAGTTAAACAGATCAGGCTGGATTAGCGAAAGGCTCGCATTGTAGCACCAGCCAGAAGCCCGAAAGTGTGAATCGTTACCGGGTTCGTTTGTCATCTCTGTCTCTGTAGAATCAGATTAGGGAGAGGAAACGATTCATCCCTGTAAAATCCCTCCTGTGTGTCTCTACAGTGGAAAGCTCACGACGGCATCGTTTTGAAGGTCGATTGGAACCCTGTGAACGATCTGATTCTGTCTGGAGGCGAAGACTGTAAATACAAGGTGAGAAACCGACACGTTCGATCGTTATTACACGTTTAAGCCCCGGGTTCGATCCCAGGGTGGAGCGGGGTTCTATCCTGGGTCCTTTCCGTGTCTGCGCGGGTTTACTCCGGGTACTCCGGTTTCCTCCCACGCTCCAAAGACGTGCCTGTTAGGTTAACTGGTGTCTCTGAAGCGGCCCTTTCTGCGTGACTGTGTGTGTGTGTGTGTGTGCCCCACAACGGATTGTTGCCCCGTCTAGGATTGTTTTTGCCCTTGCGCCCAGAGTTGCCAGGTGGGGCACCGGCTGGACCGCGGCCCCGTGTTGATAAAGCGGAAGATAATGAATGGATGGATGTTTAATCTCTAGTTACGTGCCCAATCCTTAAACCCGGTCTTATGTTTTTCGGGGTTCAGGTCTGGGACAGTTACGGACAGCCTCTCTACTCATCCGCCCCTCATGACTACCCCATCACCTCTGTGGCTTGGGCTCCTGATGGCGAGGCGTTCGCTGTGGGCTCTTTCAACACCCTCCGACTGTGTGACAAGACCGGGGTAGGAAAGAATCACACACACGCTGGAATCAAACAACGACCAGATTATTAAGTTCATGTAAAACGAGCTGACTGACCTGGCAACCCAAAAAGCTGACATTAGCCCATAAGCACGTAGCCTTTTTAGGCTGCTGTGCATAAATACAAAGGGATTATTCACAGGAAACTGCGTTGAAACGCCGCACAAAGGAAGCGCTACTGTTGTTCGAACCCGCCCATAGAGGCATTCAATCATAGCCGCACTACTCACAATGGGAGGTACGTCCGTTTAGAAGCACCACTTCCTGCTTGGTGCAAACAGGTAGGGGGGGAAAAAGGGCAGCCGTCAAAAGTCTCTAAACACATCAACCGAGTTGGCCTGCCAAAAACTCCCTCCCTCCTTCTGTTTGCACTCTAGGGTTAGCAACCTCGGGTATTGCGAAAAGCGCTGTACAAGTGTGACTAACAAATGTTATCGAGTCTGCACTTGAGCTAACAAGCAAGCTGGGCAGAAGTAACGAAAAGCCCTGAACTGCAGATGAAGGATTAACGCCGAATTCTGTAATAATTATCAAGCAATATCGGGGGTCAGGACGGTCAGGAGTAGCTTGAAGATCGCGTGCGGCCTTCAGAGCCGAGCGCCGAGGCGGCGAGACGGTCAAACGGCCCGCCAAGGAGCCTCTGCGTTGCTCCCGTGACTAATGGGCCGGGGTTTCGTTCCGTTATCTCGTACAGGGAAACCTTGCGCTTGGCAAAGTGCTGGCTCAGCAGGAAAGCCTGACACGTTTAACCCCTCACCTCCAGCAGGACTCCACTTAGCCGCCCAGGGCCGATAACCAACCCCAGACCTCCCTCCCTCCCTTCCTCCCTCCGACCCTGCATTCGGGTCCAGAGGCCGCCTGGAAACATACGGATTACTAGATATACATTCGCATTCACAAAAAAGGTGGCGCTACACCACAAGACGTGTGTGTGTGTGTGTGTGTGTGTGTGTGCGCGCTCACTCTTTCCATAACCCCTTCTGGTTTGGAACTGGCAACCTTAACCACAAACCAGGGATCCCACTGATCTGGGGTTACCAAAGTCAAGTTCGAGTTGCACATTAAACTCACGAGTGTTAAATGAACTTGCTGAATTCAATTTGCTCGGGCAGACTTGACTCCAAGCCGCCTCGCTCCGCTGCCGCAAGGCACGTGTGTGTTAACGGAGGCATGAGCGTCCAGGACGAAACGCCTACTCTGCCTGTTCATGGTGCGTTTTGATGCCACTTCGAGTTTGACCGTGTCAGCATGTGAGCACTTGTGCGTGTGCGTGCGCGCGTGTGCGTGTGTGTGCGTGTGTGCGCGCGCACATGTGCCCTCTAGACAACAGTCTATTTACGAGTGGCTGCAGCTGGTGTCTAGCGTCTGGGCTCTGTCAAGATCCGTGACACTGTGTCACCCCTACTAACAAGTGTGACTTATTCTGCAAGCCCTTCTCTTACTCTCTCTCGCTCTCTCCCTCTCTCGCGAAAACGCGCGGAACTGGGCATAGGCGCTCTTCCGTCCGTCGTCGGAGTAAACCCACGCACTGTTTTGGGGCACTTTCAGGGGGTTTGGAAAAGTACACGCCATGTAAAAAGTGTTTGTCTCAACAATTGCGGTTTAGGTACCGGACTCTGGACCTGATGGTTCAGGGGAGGGGTGGGCGATACGGCCCTAAAATGCCATCACGATATTTTAGGGGGCTTCGGCGATAACGATATATTTCAACGACGTACAATGGCAATGATTTTAGAGTTTGAAATACCTGCTCCAGGTGGGTCAGAAACGGATTGGGTTTGTTGTCGCTGTGGTTTGTCGGACATCTGATATTTGGGACCGAAACCGCCCCCTTTTTGGGGCGCACAACCCACTTCCTGCCAAAAAAATCTGTTGCTCTGCCTAGGAGTAACTCCATGCTCTGGTGTAAATGCGTTACGTCATTACCTGAAGACGTCGGGGCGTCACGATGATCCCGAAATGATACCGGTATTACCGCGAACCGTACGGTACGGCACACGCCTACGAGGCGCTTCCTCCAGAGGGGCTTGGCTGTTCAGGCTCTTCTGAAACCACAGAGGACTGGTTCATGACGAAGATGTTATAATATAATATAATATATAACGATATACTATATTTTTCAGCGAGCGTAACGAGCGTTCGCCGTTAGCTACCGATCCTGCTCTGTCAGGACTCTGAGCGCCAATGTCACCTTCAGCATGCCGAAAAAACCCCTTACGTACTGTTTCTCACAGATGCCTTATTAGACCTGCAGTCTCACACACGCGCACACACACACGCACACACACATATTCGGGGCGCACGAATTTGGAGAACAGATGGAGGAGAACAGCCGACTGTCAGCGTTGGAGGACGTCTGTGGAACAGCCAGAGGAGCTGAGAAGATAGGAGACGAGAGAGAGAGAGAGAGAAAGAGAGAGAGAGAGAGAGAGAGAGACAGACAGAGAGAGAGAGAGAGAGAGAGACAGACAGAGAGACAGAGAGACAGAGAGAGAGAAAGAGAGACTTTGACTTTTAGCTCTCTTTTATTATAAACCCATTTTCAGTTTAACAATGTACAGTGATATTTATCATAAATATGTTAAAAAGACAATAAATAAAGAGAGAGAGAGAGAGAGAGAGAGAGAGAGACAGAGAGAGACAGAGAGAGAGAGAGAGAGAGAGAGAGAGAGAGA
>JAUZST010007249.1:0-14302 GCA_034779995.1 Parotocinclus haroldoi | reverse complement strand
AGAAGCAGGAGCCGCCTTCGTACATAACCTATATATGTAGCTGTTAGTGAGTCAGAGGATTTAGATGTTTGCAGTCACTGGAGTGTTACAGAGTATCGACAGAAGATTTACTGAGGGGATCGGTGAGAAACATTTAATATTTATATATATTTAATTTACTGCAAACGTAATTAGTAATGTCGCTTACTATTTTCTCACTTATCAGACTATCGCTAGTCTACTTTCCCGGCTGATTATGTTAGCTACACAGATTACGTTGTAGGCGAAATAATTTCAAACTACAGGCCAACTTAAAGCACTTTGAGCTATATAGGCTTTGAATGCTACAGTGAATTTGATTTGACTCTTGTATTTTCACCAGCACACCGTTTATTTTCGGTCAGCGTGACGCCACGGTCAACATACTCAAGCTAGCGGTGCTAAGCTAGCCAGTCAGTGTTGACAGTTAAAGCCGTTTTGAGAATTGTTTATTTATGTTTTGTGATTGACGCCGTAAAAAAAGCTGTGATTAGGAGTTCCCAACACGCCACCCAGGACATAGAAGCATACATTTAGTTGCAGTGTTTATGTAGCTTATATCTGTCCGTGTTGGTTTGTTTTTCTATAGTATATGTTAATTTAGCTTAGTCAGCGCGTGATTCAGCATTAGGTGTACAGACGCTTATTAACTGGCATAGCTGTGATCGTGAGGCGTGTCCTGATGTGCTGTGGATTTCGGAACCTGTTGACTGTTGTAGCAAATCTCTTTTAGTAAACACGACCATTGGTCTTGACTAGTCGTCATTATCATGGGTGAAGCAAAAACATCAGGTATTACCGAAACAGCGCTGTTGAAATAATGTAATAAACAGTGGTAAACGGGAGCAATCTTCAAACTTTAACCATACTTTAAGAAACTGAAAATATTTTAAAAGCCTGACAGGGAGGCTTGGTGGATAGCAGTGCTGCCTCACAGCAAGAACGTCCCGGGTTCAATCCCAGGGTGGAGAGGCCTGGGTCCTTTCTGTGTGGAGTCTGCATGTTCTCCCCGTGTCTGTGTGGGTTTACTCCGGTTTCCGCCCACAGTCAAAATACATGTTAGGTTAATTGGTGTCTCTAAATTGGCTCATAGTGTGAGACTGTGTGCATGACTGTGTCTGTGTACCCTACAATGGATTGGCGTCCTGTCTAGGGTTGTTCCTGCCCTTGTGCCCAGAGTTGCCGGGTGGGCACCGGCTGCCCTGTGACCCCGTGTGGATTAAGCGAAAGATAATGAATGAACGAATAAATAAAGTCTCACATCCTGTTAAAGACAAGTCCCAGAGTTTTTAGGCTGTATTCACGCTAGGTGTTTTGTACCGCATGGTCACAGTTTGTTTGACTTTAATATTGACCAAATGAGAAACAGTTTAGATATTTATAGGTGAGATGGAATATACAAGCAGTCTGTAATAATAATTATGTTGTCCTAAAATCTGTCTTTTTGCTGCTTTTTTCCATTTTTGTACTGGCTTGGTTAACTGATTTAAATTGTACGGTCACATAGATGTAACAAACAGCATGTGCTATAACTTAAGGCATGTACCACAGCAACAGAGGTGTCTTTAAGGCTGTAAAGGAAGCTTGGTTTCCCCTAAAAAAATAAATGGTAAAATGTGTACAGTTGTGTTAACGTTTCATTTGCTACACATGCATTAGACCACGCTCATCTCAAAGATGAGTTCATTCAGGTTTAGTTATCACAAATCAACTTGATTTGGTTGACTTCTCAGACATTTCAGTAGCGTCAATGTCGTAGAATTTACGAGATCATTTTCTTATATGGTCTATGGTCAATGCATTTGCTAGTATGCATTTGCTAGTATGGATGCTGAGCATCCATTTCCATCAATGGGACTGTATGGAACAGTTGTTTTTTCATTGCCTTGAAGCTTAATGGTCATTAGATAAATGCCACACTTTTGTCACAATTTGGCCTGGATGCTAAGCCTCCTGCATTATGATTGGAGGATCAGTCGAAAGGCTGGATCCCGTTTTGATTGACAGGTATTTTGACATGTACGCTGTCACTAATTATTGGGAGCTCACTTCCATCACGGATTTTGCAAGTGAAGTTGAAAGACCAACAATTGCAGCCAATTTCTTGGTATTTGGTTGTTAAAATTACTTAACCATTTCCACTGTTCATTTCTTGCACTGTAAATAAAACAGTTATAGTATTTCCTTGTTTCGGTTTAACATAATTTCAGCATTTCCTTGTTCAAGTTTAATATTGTTTCGTTTGTTTGTTGGTGGACAGTGCAATGCTGTCCAAACCTATTTTTAATGGCAACAATTGGAGCTACAACTGCAGGTGTAGAAAACACTTTCTCCCTTTTAAAAAGGCTCAAGACGTACACTAGCAATACAATTGGCCAATTTTAAGAGGACATTGGCCATTGGCCACCAAGTCCCTGGAAAAGATGCCTACTCGGTACGATAGGGTGACAGACCATTTTTTTAAAAAAGGATCAGTTGGCAGACATTACATATAAAGAAACAGACAAATTTTATGATGTGAGCTGACAATAAGCTTTCTCTATTTGGAATACCAGTAGCGGCTACTCCCCACATAGTGAAATTTCAAAATGGATTATATATTTAGGGAGGTCGCAAAATGAGTCAGTATTTGGTATGATCACTCTTTGCTTCACAAAGTGCAACACACTCCTGATCAGGTTGTTGATTGTTGGCCTGGGGAATGGTGGTCCACTCTTCTTTAATGGCTCTGTGAGGTTGCTGGATATTGTCTGTAACTGGAACATGCTATCATATTCGCCCATTTTGAACGAGTGCATATGCTGGCAAAGCAAGAATTGGGATGTTTTCAGTTCCCAGGAATTGTGTACAGGTCCTTGAAACATCAGGCTGTGCATTATCATGCTGCAACATGTGGTGATGGTTGTGGATGAATGGCACAACAATGGGCTTCAGGATCTCATCATAGTATCTCTGTGCATTAAAAATGCCATAGATAAAATGGCATTGTTCATAACATAAACCTGCCTGTATCATAACCCCACCGCCACCCAGGGACACTCAATTCACAACGTTGACAATTTGTAAACAATATTTGAGAGAAAAAGGGTCTTCGATGCTATCACTCAGTTCACAGTCTTTTGGATTAATTCCATTTTAAGAGTATGGTCTTCGATTAGGTCTCTTGTTAGTGTAAATTTCTTTTGTTTACATTTAAACAAACGTCTTTCCTGGGGCAAATGGTTTCTGCTTCGGAAAACTGCCATTGGTGATTAATTACAATATTCGTGGATCAAGTTATTTTGGATCAGAATCCCTAATTAAGATGGTTTAATGTGTACAGTTAGTTTCATTGTATGTTAGTATTTTATTGAAAATCATTTAGGCTATAAATTAATAAAAAAATATGTGGTATAATGTACCACAATGTTGTTTAATTGATAATGAAAGTCTCCTTTTTCAAGAACAAAGCACACAGGTGTTCATTGCAGTGTCGGTTTTGTTTAAATTGAATGGTATTAACACAAAACTATGGAAGTTAAACTATAATTAGAAAAGCTTACTGATGTTTACTGATTTTGACCTTAAATTGCTTTACCTATTAATTTATTACTTTATAATTAGGTCTAGGCCTATATATGTTATTTGTTAATTAGTTGAAGTAGCTTATTAAGTTCAAATAAAAGTTGCACAGGTGTTCAGTGCTTTCATCGCCAGAGTTTTCACTTGGAGTTGCACCTGAGGGTGACTGTAGACAACCAACTGAGATGAAGGCATTCATCTAGACTCTTCTCTGTTTTGGCTGTTCAGTGGTGAAATTAACTTCTCTCTCAATGGTTGAACAGCAGAGTCTCTGGCATTTATTTTGCACTTACCTCAACTGACCCCTCCCTCTCTTTCTATCTCTCTCTATCATAAAAATAAGAAGGAAAAAAAAACCCACAACAGTTTTCTAAGTGTATTCTAATTTAGATTTCTGATTATTAGGAATATATTAGATCGCTGATATCTTAAATCACTTGTAAGTTACTCTGCTGTCTGCTTAATACTGTAAATGTACATATAACATAATGCACTGATCGATCAGCTTGTGACCTGGACAGTTGGACAGTTTTTCGCATGATCCACTCTGACCGGTGGTCAACCAATCTGTCTGTGTAGCTATGTAAAGTCTATGTAACATTTTAGTCATCCAGCTCATGATAAAAGGTGAAACTTCATCTAAGAACCAAGAAGTGAATTTGCCTTCAACTCATGATTTAGCATGAAAGTGTGTTTTTAGTGCGTTCATTGGCTTAATACAGTAGTGGTGTATGACATCCTGTCTGTGTAATAGTGTATCCTGAGTGGGGCGAGTTGCAATTTAGCATCTTTGTAAATGTACCCTTGCACTGACTGGTAAAATGTTCTTACCAAGGTTTTAATAAAAGTACAATTTGAGCAGTTTGCAGAGATTGTTTGTTTAAAAATGTGTTTAACAAAATGTATATTTTGTATATGGTTCTGCTAATAAAATGAATGTTTGTATTATTATTATTAAATGTAAAATCTATAATAATGAGAAAATTGAACCTTGAACCTGGTATTGATTCCTGGTATTGATTATTGGTACGCTACCCTAAATGTCAATTTATTTATTTTAACCAGGTACTTATTTTAAATAAACACAGTATAACTGTCAACTTCCCACTGTTGTGCATTGGATGAAGTTGCAGAATTGCAAGATACCTACAAGGTTCTTGTAAACATTAAGAATTTACCTTTAATATTGTGATTGCAGGGAGGAAACAAGATACGTCACCACAGTGCCATGGAGTTTCCAGACTTGGGGAAACATTGTTCAGAAAAAACCTGCAAGCAATTGGGTAAGTCAGTGCTAGCACTTTGACAGGCCATGTACTATGCATTTACATGTTTATGCACATGCTGATGAGACAGTTTTTTTTAAACAGATTTTCTTCCTATGAGGTGTGATGCCTGTGAGGAAATTTTTTGCAAGGACCACATAACTTATGCAAGTCACAAGTGTACCTCCTCATATAAAAAGGTTTGCCATTTTTTCGTGTTTACAAATATTGTATTGTAAAGCAATCTATACAGTATTGTAAATATATTTACATTTTTACAATTATTTTGTCAATTTGTACAGAGCATGGTGTAGTTTACCAATTTTAGAGAATTCAGCTACACTTTTTGTTTATTATTATTAATAAACTAAATATTAGCATTAACCTTCCTTCCCATACCAGTCACAGATACAGATATGATAATAAAAGACTTTAAACACAAAATGGAAAGAGAAATGGAACAGTCAAACCAACAACAAACTACATGAAATCAAACCCAAAATAAAACCAATAGGTTACAGGATGGAGAACCGACACCACCAGGTCATCCATACAAGAATGCGCATAGGACACACTCTACTGACACATAAATATATACTTGCAGGAGATGAGCCCCCCTGCCTGCCAGAACTGCAACATGCCCCTGACAGTTAAACATATACTTATTGAATGCCCTAGCTTGCAGCGACAAAGACAACAATACTTCTGTAAAGACAACATCAAAGACCTTTTCCAAAAGACCTCACCAAAGAAAATTAAAAACTACCTAACATACGTCCAACTAGAACATCTTGTATAACAAAAGAAACGATGGGATTAACAAAACACTCCCCACACTCTACAAACTTTTATAATCTTACCTAAAAGAAAACCTTAACATGCCATATATATAGCCGAAATCGTGCTGACATGGCAATAAACCCCTACTACTACTACTACTAAATATTAGCATTAAATACTATAACATTCACCCCAATGGAAGAGACCACCATTCTTGGTTGACTATAAACTCTGAGATCTAGAGCAAAACTAGAGAATCAACATGGGTCAAACATGGATGCCCTTTGAATTGTTTACACACACTGCCTTAAAACATTCAGTGAACAAGAGAAAAGGCAACCGTTCTGTATGCAATTTGAAAATTAGAAAACTGTGGCTGGTGAATTGAACAGTCCACAGCGATCAAGTAATGTACACCTACCTTGAGCGGGTGGGAGATCTTTTATAGCACGAAGCCCACACACTGCTCATAAAAATTAGGGGATATTTAATTTCGTATCCCCTTATTTTTGTGAGCAGTATACAGTCGAATCCGGTTAATTGGACCACATCAGGACGCGATCATTTTGGTCCTAATAACCCGGCTGGTCCGATTAAACGAACATGCCCTATATTACAAGACAGGACATGCTATATATCATGTTAAATGTTTATTAAACCTTTATTGTGTGATATACACATATAGCAAATGTACAAACAAGAACTACTGTTGCTTACGAACTTTGTTCATTGCATACATTTGCAAACAAGTTTTCGAAACGATCTACAACACAATGTATAGGTACTCAGCATGTGAAGTATAATACTGTAAAAAACAAGTTCTTACTAAATTCCAGTCAACATTTGAAGAACTGTGTGGTCTGACGCATTCTCTTGACGGACTGCACTTGAACAAAATCACGACAACAAAATCAAGAAAGTGGTGGGCGTGTTCACCTCCCGCTGGTTTTGCTCTTGTCAACACAACCTCTCGTATCTCACTGACCCACATTGCATCCGTTCTAAGTGGCGACTTGTGGAGTCTTTTTCTTATTTTCTCTCACGTTCTTTGGTCCGATTAAGCGGAATTTTGGTCCAAATAATCGAATAACATTATATGTATATAATAGGATTTGTTTCAGTACTTTAGGAATCGGACTGAATAAGCAGCTGGTCCAATTAACCGGTGGTCCAATTAATCGGATTTGACTGTCCATCGTGAGCAGTATATATATAGTGCTTTGAATCTATGAAATATTGGTTTTATCTGACCAGTTAACATTTTAACATCTTGCCACATGACATCAGAAGCATAAACGACACTGTGCCAGAAAAAAATTGCCATACAGACCAGCTTTGTGATGTACTGGTCTTGCCCATCCTTACTTTGAGGGATAGTTCCACAGCTTTTTCCCAGAACCTTTAGTAACACCTTTCCACCTTTTATGGTGTACTACTTTTTTGTTGTTGTAAATTTCAGGATTTAATGTGGGATATAGCTAAGCTGATCTGGAAAAATGACTTTTAAAACTTTGTTTCAGAGATGTGCTGTCTATGTAGTTTTTTATTTTTATATGTTCTTTTGATTTTGTGATTTAAAAGTGATTTGTGAAAGTGTTTCATTGTTTGTGTTTAGTTTAATTTTATGTTTTTTTTCTTCTTCTTTTTCAGGATGTCCAGGTCCCAGTGTGTCCATTGTGTAATACACCTATTCCGGTTAAAAGAGGTGAAATGCCAGATATCAAAGTTGGGGAGCATATAGACCGGGACTGCAAGTCAGATCCTGCACAGAGGAAAAGAAAGGTATTTTCAGTTAATGGATTTCATGCTCCTGTCTTTGATTTGCTTGCTAAGTATGCCGACAGAATTTCTATTCTGTTTTGTCAGATTTTTACAAATAAATGTTCGAAAGGAGGCTGCAAGCAGAAGGAGATGATTCGCGTGACATGTGACCAATGCCACTTAAATTACTGTCTTAAGCACAGACATCCACTGGACCATGATTGTAAGACTGATTGCAATCAAACTTCCAAAGCAGGGTAAGTTCTACATTTAAGGTTAAATAAGAGGGCATGCCGCTTTTGTCACTGATACCTGTTTAAAGGAGTAAAATTCTGTTATTTTATGTAATTTATGTTGCATTTCAACACCAAACAAAAACTAAATTGCCAGTACTTTAAAATGATGTCAATGTATCTTGTATGTATGGTGCCATTTATTTATGTAATGGGCAGAAAGTAACCGTACAATTGAAAGGAGACTTTTGCACCCTGTTGGGGCGCATCTAGCCTGGATGCTAGATGAGATACGGCTGGGCATACAGATCCATATGGCACCATGTGCCACATTTGCCCACAGATGTTGCAGCTGAACCTGTAGATCCTTCACACTAGTAGGTTGCAAGCCAAGAAATTGTTGCAATTCTTGGGAAACCGATCTCTCACAAAAAGGTACACTACACAAAAAGTAACCTCTGAGAGCCTTTTTGCAGGGCAGTGGCAAGATGGAGATCTCAACTGTAAATACTGACATTGATTGATGAGTGTGCTTAGACCTGGCCAATGGCGTTACCATTTGGCATCATTACATCAGAGCCACAAACAGAAATGCTTTGTACAAGTAGAGAATGAAAATGAAGAAATAAAAATACTCCAAAGATTTCATCTCATTTAAATATTCTTCATTCTGAGGTTCATGGATCTACTGTTGCCAATAAGTCTGTGGAACTAATCTATTTAAATGGTCTAACTAACCATCTATCCGCTCGTGTATTAATTCCTAGACATGCAGCTTTAATGAGAGCTCAGGCTGCTTCGAGCAGTAATGCAGCAGGCTCATCCATCACAGGGAGCTCCAGAAGTGCTTCGATTGGAGTGGGTGGGAATGCTCGTGCTCAGCATAGCAGGTGAGTTTTATGTTAATAATTGAAGGATTACCTGTGACTGCACCAAGGAAATGACTTATTAAAGTTCATTGAATCAGATTGCTTAACTTTTCGTTGAAGAATAATTTTGCCTCTTGCTATGCATAAAGAACCCCAGCAACTTCCATGGTTCCACCTCCAGCACAGAATGTAATACCTCCATCAGCATCTTATCAAGCTGGACTGGTAGTGTATTAATTTATTCAGACTTAAATTTTGAATGCATGCAACCTCTGACATGTTAGTGTTCCCTGAAATGGCATAAATAATGTAATGCATTTGTCTTTTTTATAACCACAGACAGAGGAACAGGCTCTGCAGCGAGCGTTAGAGATGTCCCTAGCTGAATCTGCACGAAATACTCAGCCTGCTCTCAGGTATCTTGGCTGATGCACCCATATACAAGTATATTGAAAACCTCTTGTGCTTCTTGTAATTTTTAATGTAATCTATTACATTATCACAGTAACATAATTTATATCAGCGTTCTTAGAAAGGTGTCATTCTCTGTCAAAGGGAAATGAAATACATTTATTCCAATCCTTCTGTCTTTCCATCTTATGCCCTCCAAACATCAGACCTAAAATAACATTTAAGATTTTTCAAACTTAATTAGTAAAAGGCCTGGTTTGTTTCTAAACACACTGCCAAGAAAAATCACACTACAATTAAGTGACTTGAGGGTAAGAAGATGAACGACTGAGTGGTCGTCCGAGCCCTTTCAACTTAAAACTTGAAACCAAAACTAATTATACAAGAGAAAGGACACTCATAAGACAAACATATGTCTAACTTTTATTTACAAACGTTGTTTTTAAATTTTAAGTTAATAACTTAATTTTAGTATAAATGATTTTGATTAATGGCAGTGATCCATATCGGCCCTACAATTTACTGCTCTCTGGGATAGGCCCCTCTGGGGAAAAATTGTTGATGTTTAACTAACTAAAGTTTTTTTTGTTTGTGTGTATTAGTCCTCAGGAGCAGGAGGATCTGGCCCTGGCTCAGGCCCTCGCTGCCAGTGAGGAAGATTACAGACAGCAGCAGCAGAGACAACAGGTATCCAGAACCCTTAGCAGACAGTAACATGCTGTGCCTAGCAGGATCTTGATTAGGTACTTGGCCTTAGTGGCAACCTCATCTACGGAATTCATGTGGATATGGGCTGAGTGTTTTAAACGTTTAGTTAATAGGAACCGGGATGGGCATGGCTACTAAATAACATGTTACTATAAAAAAAAAAAATAATGTTGGAGAATTTAAGTGAACTATCCAAAGCTTTTTGAAACATCACCAGAGAAAATTCTCACCTTTTTACCTCACATTAACATGAAACATCTTATGTAAACTGACTAAAATGATATAAATGACACAACCCCATGCACCGCCATGAAATACCCTAAATGTTCTGAAATGTAATAAAAAACAAACAAACAAGTAAGCTATCCCGTGCAGGCTCTGTGTCTCAGTTTGTAGAGCCATACTGTGTTTGATGACTGGATTCTGGCTCAGTGGTACAGTTTTATAAGCTCGCAGGAACAAAATCAAATAGCATGGCATGTAGTACCGTCACAAGCATGAATAACTGCTACGATTTGGTTTGGCCTGAACTGGACAAGTTTCTGGATGTAGGCAACATCAGTGTTCAGCTTGTCTTGCATCAAATCATCGTGTAGTTCAGCCAGCTTTTGTGGATGTATTCCCTAATGTTTTTTCTAGTTGTTCTAGGTAATCTTAGAGATTTCATGGGGATTTTCCAGGCCAGTAAAGAAGTGAAGTGATTTTTTTCATTAAAGTGTCTTTAGGCCACAGTTCTGACTACAATTTCCTTTGGACTGTGATTTTTGCCACTGCTGGTACTTTTGATACTTCTGCAAATTTAGCTACTTCCTTCACACTATGGACTTTGGCACTCTCAAATGCAATTGCTCATATTATTGGCATTTGCTTTGTGATCCGTTTTCTACACATAAAAAATTACATTCACTACGCCGATCCTGGTGCACACCAAGAAAATCTTTAATAGCATGTTCATACCGGTGCAATGCCATCTGCAGGAGCCTGAACATAGTATCACCTTGGATGTGCAATGTGACAAGGTTTTTCAGACTATGGACATTTTTGTTGTGACGTTTCTGATCGTGGACTTACACCCACATCAGTTACCACTGCATGCATTATTCAAATGTTAAACAGTTACTTTTCATGTAAAACTTTTTTCCTCATGTTAATATTGAAATAACATTAATAATAATATATGCATTAGAATAGCAAATGTTCATATAATGCCCATCCCTACTAATCACAAAATAGTAGAGCAATCCATTGGTCTACCTTTGCTACTTTCAATATCATGCATATTATGTGAGCGCAAATGTAACAATGATCTTTTGTTTTCTTGATTTGCAGGGAAGGGATTCCAAACAGTCCAATTGCCTTCTGTCTTAATACGAGATCAAGAAGACCAAAAACAATCTGATTCAACCTAAACTATCTCTTTCTCTCTCCTTCTGTCTTTCTCTCTCAATCCAGCATACAAACAGTAATTTTGCATACAGGGCTTTATGTACATATTTTATATAGTAATCATGTTTATCCATATTCAATGTAGATGTTTATGAAAATAAATTATTTTAAACATTTTGCTTACCTGTCAGTGTTTTATTTGTTGCTCTGTCAAGGTATTTGCACACCTGTGTGTCTCTCTGTGTCTCTCTCTCTCTCTCTGTGTTCACTTACCATATAGGAGCACTTCAGAATTTTTAGAGTTTTAGAATTACAAGCTATAGTTGTAGTAGACTGAACCTGTTTTTCTACATGCTTTGTTCATCCCCTTTACTCTGTTCTCTAATAAGCAGAATCACCACAGACCAGGTACTATTTATGATGACGTATGTTGTTGTGGACACATATTTTTTTGCACCACCTTGTAGAAGAAGTCAGAGATAGAAGCTGTTCTGATGTTGCACAATTTGTTAGTCCTGCTCTAATCCTTCATCAGTGCTCAGAGGAGAACATTTTGGTAGGCGGAATATTTGAGTCCAGCAGTGACACTTGAGTGCTTGAGCATTGCTGTGAGAAATTCCAGCACATCACCACCATGTCTGTGCAGTGCAGAGAATGATCCACCACCCAAATAGGATCTGATCTGTGCTGGTCGATCCTAAAGGGGTCAAACAATGCATGTAGAGAAACAGATGGCCTGCAGTCTAATTCTAGAACTACAAAGTGATCAAATGGGGGGATAGCTGTGTCTCATCCCAGGTTCATTTGAATACTGATTGTGTTGTAATGCCTTGAATAGGCTGTCCCATTTTAAAGGCTCCTTCATATGCGGCTGAGAAAAGCACCCTTTTTTTAAATAAAAAGGTTCATCCCAGGTATACCCTGGTTCATCCGTATTTCGCGTTCTATGCTGCCTTTGCTGCCTTGTAATGCTGTGCCTTCGTATAGACCACATCATTCAAAGAATGCGACCCCTGAATTGTTGTAGACAGAGGTTGCTGTGAAGTTTTTGAAACTTTCAGTGCAGCAGAAATTTTTGTAGCTACCTTTAAATCTGTCCATGCACACATTCCAGTCTCTGAGCTCTACAGGTTCTTTTTACAGTTCTTTCCTCTTTATGGATTTTTTTATTTGTCTGATATGCACAGATAACTGTTTAGCTGTTTTTGATTTAAAAGCCATAACATTACAAAATGTGAAAAAAGGGAAAAGGTCTAAAGTTCAGGACCTTTTGACACTGAAGTGGTGGTGGTGATGTCACTGGTGTGTGTGTTATCAGACACAGAGGTGCTGCTGGAGTATTTAAGCACCTCAATGTCACTGGTGAACAGAAAATAGTCCACCAACCAAAACTGTTCAGCTGCCAGCAACCAGATTAGTTCACCAAAGGATCAGAGGATGACTAACACAACTGTGCAACAACAGATTTCTGTGACTTTACATTTTCTAGACGAAGCACTATGGAAGCTGTGGCTAACAGAGTGCTTAGTGAATAAATAGTACCTGATCTGTGGTGATCCTGTGGGGTTCATTAGAGTTAATGGGAACAAACAAAGTATAAAGAGAAGCGTGTACGACAGTGTAATTGTAGAACTAAAAAGTGGTAGTGATTAAATGGACAAAATGGGTAAACACAAAGAGATGTATAATTACATCATTATAAGTATATTAATATATACTTATATATATTAATATATTAAAAGAGATTCATACTGTCCGCAATACAGTACGAGTAATGTGTGTTTTCATATATATATATATATATATATATATATACATCCTGTCCCAACTTTGTCTGATTTTGGGTTGTATTATACTCTTTTTTTTACTATTTTATTTATTATATTTTATTTAAATATACTTAAAATTGTATTTAGCTTCTGTTTACTTAAACAATTAATACAAAGGTACGTATTTTACGTCAAATAGGCTTTCCAAGGAAGTTGATCCGAGCTACTGTCACCCCTGTGGTTTGGGCATAGATAAACCTCTCACAAAAATTGGGGGATATTTTAAAATGAATGCGAAACGATAAAATGCGAATGACAAGTCGTTCTACGATGCAAATGAAATGCAAAAGCACATTTTATTTAAGTGGTGAAAATGCACAATATAATAGGGTGAAAGTGCTGGAGCATCTGAACATTCCCTGATCTTGAAGGTGCATATCCTGCAATTTCCCAGTCCTTGCAATGCCTCTGCAACAAGATTTTCCAGAATGTGAAGCTTGGTGGTCTTACCGAGATCCACATCATCAGAAATGGTGATGAGGTCCTGCATGCTATAGTGGTACCCTATGCTGAAGCAGTTGGAAACAACTTTTTTTTTCAGGGATGATAATGCCCCACTGAGCACATCTCATCAACAACAATCTTTAGGAGTCAGGACTCGAACGCATGGACTGGCCTTCACATTCTCCAGCCATGAATCCCATTGAACATGCTTGGGAGGTACTGGGAAGACGTCTGGCAAACCGTCCATAGCCTACCACAATACTTCTTGAGCTGGAAGTTGCCCTGGATATGAATATGTCCCACATGAATATGTCACCTGCTACTCAATCACGATAAATGAGCTTGCATTTTATTTGCGTAATTGAACAACTTTCTTTGACTTTCATTTGCTTTTCTGATGATCTGGTTTAATGAAATAAAATGGCTTCTTTTTTAAGCTGCTATGAGATAAGGCTCCCTTGTAAAAAGTTTACAAAAATGAATATGATTGACTTCATGATTGATTTTGAGGTATGTTTGAATCATTTTGTTTTAATAATCGAGTTAATTTTTTTTTCATTGACTGGTCGATGATGGCCTCCAGTCCTAGTTTTCTTTTAATGAATTTTTTATCTATTCCTGCATCATGTTTACAACATATGCTTGGCAGTTATGTAAGGCATTGTACCATGTATTCATCAGCTACATATTCATCTATTCTATCCGATGTTAAATAACATGATTGGTTCCATTTATTTACTTAGTGTTCTTCCAAATCTTGTCTTGATTTGAACAGTTTTCTTTAATTTCCGTTTCATAATGGCAGTGGAAATGTGAAAATCGCAAACAGGAAACATCTCTTTATAGCTCTCTTCTTCCCAGTAAGAATCAATTATCTTGTTTTCAGATCCCCAGCCTTTTGGATTAGTCCAAGGCTGTTATACACAGCACTCTGAGAGGCTCTTACATAAGTCATTAATCTGTGTCATTAATTGACTTGGAAATTTCAGTCAAATTTACAAAAACAAAGCCTCCCATATATTAGTCTTTTAAATTGT
>JAUZST010007248.1:5000-14304 GCA_034779995.1 Parotocinclus haroldoi | reverse complement strand
ACGTTAGTGGCCTGTAAAAGCTCCGTCGCGGTGTTCGGAGATTTTGTACTGTTTTAGTTCGACATGGCGCGCTATCTCCGACCTCCAAACACGTCTCTGTTTATTAGGAACATCTCGGATGAGAGCAGGTATGTCTGCAGCGGCAAACGTGTCCGTTTATTTACCGTAGTTTTGGGTTGTTGTTGTTTTTTTGTTTTTTTTACCGCGCTATGTAGCTAAGCGGTTTTGTTTGGTGGGTTGCCTACGTCATGCGTTCTAACCATACTAGCTCACTACGTAGTATGCAAAAATGGTACGAAACGTTAGTATGCTCTTGCACACTTTTTAATTCGATAGTACGCACCCAGGACTAGATTTTATACCTACAAGCTTAGCGTTATGTGTAATTATTTAACGCCGAGCTTAATATTAAATCTAAATCTGCGTGCGTCTATAATTAAAGCAAACGCTTAGAGCCAAAATATGACCAAATAAGGAATAAGACCCGCGTTTCGGCTAAAAATAGCAATGTAGCTGTGTAAATAAGTGTACGGACCCCCAAACAAGCACTGCATTGTGTCTTTAACTTTGAAAACACGCTTTAGGTTTACAGAGTTAAAAAAATAAAAAAGAATTTAGTAAATACAGGATTTGTTTCGCGTGAGCGTTTAGCTTAGCCTAGCCAGTTTCGGTCTGATCTACACGTGGTCCAAGGAACCGCTGCGGTTAAAATTTTTGTTTAAACTTTATTTAAAGCTTGAATACTATTCTTTTGAATTATATTGCACATGTAATATGCATACTTAGTTGCATCCCAATATATATATTGAGTAGTTGGGTTGAATAGTTAAATGGCGCTTTTTGTAGCTAGTGGTGTTGGGTTTATTTCAGACGTAGTTATTTGGGTTGAATATTTCAATTGGTGTATGTGTATATATGTGTATGTATTAAAAATGTGTGTGTATATATATTATATTTCATATTCATCATGTAATATAGAATTTGTAACTAATGGTGTGATGAAATTTCTGCCCCAAAGTCTATAAAGTAATGGCTTTGGACTTGGATGGAGAATCCTAACTCCAATCTGTGAGCCAGGGGGCTTTTTGTTTAGGTGCAAATTTGGCCAAACTCCAGGCGATACCGCAAATCAGGAGCCGGTTTGGTGAAATTGAATAAAAGGGGTGGCCCTGGTTTAATATGTATTAAGAGTGGGTGAAAATTTGAATTTTCGATGCATCGCGATTCGGGCGTTAACGATTCTGAATCGATGAACAAATGTCGATAATGGAGCACACTTGCATCTGAAAATGTAGACCATCTTCTGTCCTAACACAAGAACCTAAACATTAGCATCACTAACTGAGCTCTGCAATGTCTATTTTGAGTTTATTATTCTTGAATTATCAGTTTTTGCTTTCTTGGCCGCTTTTCTCCGTTGCTCCAAAAGGACTTTTATACGAAATTTGATTTGGGGGTTGGGCAATAATTGGCTGCTGGAGGTAAGCCCCGCCCACCAGCTCATTGGATACAGATTACAAACTGGTTTTTATTACAAAATGTTATTTTTTTTGGTTCTCAAAACTTTAGGACCTATTTTGACGCCATAGATTTGTTTCACGTAGTCACATGGTAAAAAAAATAACCTGTATAGAAAAAAAAAGAATCGAGATGCATCGATAATAGTTGCCCTCTGAATCGAATCGTGATTCCCCTACAGATTCCGCACCCCTAATAGGTTTCTTGTATGAGTTGATTGATAAGGTAAACAGTTTGCATCCTGGCCTGTTTGGGTTTTTTTGTTTTGTTGTTGTTGTTTTTTTAAATCAGTGTGTCATGTTTTGGGCGGGATATTTCTTGATACAAAGAGAGAAATCTCTCCAACGGACAAACGTGTGAACTATGATCTCATGATGCTTTAGGCCAGAGGATTTGCGTCGTGAGTTTGGTCGTTACGGCCCTATTGTAGATGTCTACATTCCCGTCGACTTCTATTCTCGTCGACCAAGAGGATTTGCATACATTCAATATCCTTTGTAAGAAATCGCGTTTTGACTGTGTTCTGGCCATTTTCTTCTAACTGCTATTTCTTCTGTCGTCTCAGAAAATGTAAAGACATACAGTTCTGGAGACCGTCCCTCCAAAGAGTATTTAAGAGTAAAGGCTGAAGTAGAGTAGATCGAAGCCAAAGAGCCCGTAAGGATTCAGGCGCCAAGCGATAGAGGGGAGAGAAAGGAAAAGTTAAAGCTCGAAGAATCAAAGTGGAAAAAGAGGGCACCTGTTCCAGAGAGAGAGAGGAAAAGATCAAAAGATAAAGGGGCAAAGACAAGCAGGAAAACCTCCCAAGGCCTTCTGGGAAGCACTTAAAGACAATAAAGGTCAAGCTCAAGGTCAAAGCTCAAGCATGTTAAAGGTAACCCGTATTAAGTTTTGTATCCTACCTCTGCTGCAGCGTCTGCATTCTGCATTTCTGTTCCCCAGGCCCTTTGCTAATTGAAGCGCCAAAGTCGACCTGATCCATGTTTCATTCTGTAATTGTGCTTTCCAAAATCAATTCCCATTGAATAGCTGGATTTTTTTTTTTTTTTTTTCATTTTGATTCTCCCCTCCCCTTTCTCCCCCTTCCCGTTCTTCATCAACATGTTTGCTGTTATTGCTAAATGAGCCTGGTATCCTGTGTGAGAATCTGTGTGTGTGTCCGTGTCCGTCTCGTCTCCCGGCCACAACATACTAAGCCTTAACAGCAGCAGCATGTTCGAGGACGTCCGCGACGCTGAGGACGCTTTACACAACCTGGACAGAAAATGGGTGTGCGGGCGGCAGATCGAGATCCAGTTCGCTCAGGGAGACCGAAAGAGTAAGTCTCGCCTCCGCTCGTTCCAGGACTGCCGTACCACATCAGTGTGAAGGCGCCTGCATTTTAGCTGAGTAAACGGACACGGTTGCCACGTTCGCTCCATTTTAAGCCACTTTAATCTTTTTTAGGTTAAAAAATAATAATAATAATAATAATTCCTTCTGGATCTGGCAACCTCGGACTTGTACCACTGTATGCTTGAGGAAATGGTGATTGTGTAATAATGTAAACGTTTTACGTTGATTACCGTCAATCTGAGATGAGCGACCATAACTGCTCTTGTTAAAGCTCCGCCCCTTTTCTGTACCTGATATGTTTGCCATCTGGAATCGAACCCCTGTCCCTTATAAGCTCTGCCCGACTCGCCCTAATGCATGTGCCTTTTGCTATTTCAGCACCGACTCAGATGAGGTCCAAAGAGAGGCACTCCCCTCGCAGTTTCTCCCGCTACGACGACTACGAGCGCGACGGTGGACGCTACCGCCGGTCTCGGAGCCGCAGTTACGAGAGGTGGCGCTCTCGCAGCCCGTCATACGAGCGCCGGCCTCATCGCTCCGACAGCCCCAGAGAGTGAGTAACGCTTCGGTTATGTCTCGCCCTAATAACTCCAGCATTAGTACATTTAATTTGGGTTGTTCCCGCTCCTCCTCAGCACCACAGAGCCATTTTACTCACTTTAAATGTTCAGAGAACCAGAAAAGAAAATTGGGGAATACAAGGGGTTCTTGTACGAGACCTCCGCGCTCCGTTCTGCTTCCCAAAGTTTCACTCGTACCCTTTTCCCGTTTTTCCACCGAACAGTTCCAGATCTCACGGCCGCCGGCGACGCAGCAGGAGCCGCGATAACGACAGGTGCGTTTCTTGGCGTTCGATCCGAATAACGCGCTCAGGTCGCGCAGAAGCACCCCGTTAAACGTTCCTGTCGCCCCCATGCAGGTCGAGGCACGGGCGCGGCCGCCGCAGCGCTCCCTCCCGTAGCCGCTCCGGCTCGCGCTCACCTTCCCCCGACTCCAGGACGAAAAAGAGCAGGAAGTCTCGTTCAGCCTCGCGCTCGTCCCACCCCCTGCCCGCCGAGGCCGCGCCCCAGTCCAGCGGCGGCAGAGAGGGCTCCCGCTCCTGCTCTCGCTCCGTATCGCGTTCCCGCTCTCGCTCCCGATCCTGGGCGGGACGTGAATCGGGCGGGCACTAGGACTCGTCGTGCGCCGTTCGCTTTTCTTTAAGTGATCATGTGAAATTTGATGACTGTGTCGTGCCGGTTTATATTTTGCCTGTTTAATACTTCGATGTTAAATTTCGTCCCTCAGCACTGTTCCCATGACAACAGCGCATGATTTCGTGTTTTTGTTGGTAACGTATTGGCCCTAGCAGAGCATCTGCAGTATTTTTTGGTTTGTTTTTTTTCTAACGTCTGGTCGTTTTTAAAGCTGATAGGCGTCGATCCTCGCTGTTGTCTTCCAACGTAAATATAGAACTTTTTAAAACTTGCTGAATGTATTTAGTTCTTTATTCCCTCTCGTTTTATTTGACTGTTTGAGGCTTTAGATGAATCAGAGAGCGAGCTGTGGATCTAAACGTGTAAAGTATTGGTTTGTCTCAAACTATTAAAGCTGGTTACTGAAGTGCTGGTTGTTTGTTGTGTAACCTCTGTATTAAAATTTTGAACTGTGTTGGGGGCAGGAGTTGTTACTAATGTCACTTATAGTTATTTTTGTTTAGAAATTATAAAAAATCTGGTGGAAATGTCAAACTACCAATAAATAATCCAAATATTAATTTATTTAACTAGAATTTAAAATCAGTCTTCCTCAGGGCACCAATAGTGTTAATTCAGGGTTGCCAGATCCCACAAGTTCCCATGCTAAAAGAAAGTTGGCTTTTAAACAGTAGGACTCGGCAACCGGGTCAGGTCAGAACTTCACACTGATGAAATTCCCGTTTTACTTTTGTTCCCACAGCACATTCAACCTGACGTTTACTGATCTGATTTGCAGCGTCTCATGTTCTGTAATCAGATTAACCAGCACTTTGGAACCAATCAGATTTCTATTTTGCAACCAGCCGCCATCATTGTTTACATTTCAAGTCAAGTAATCAAACGCATCGCTTCCATGAGCACAGTTATGAATCCCAAGTAGGGAACCTGCAAATAAGGTGCATTTAATTCCAGGGTTGCCAGATCCCACAAGAGAAACAAACCAAGAACAGGATAAACTAGAAACCGGGTTAGATTAATCCATTCAACGCTAATAAAGCTGGATACAGAGATAAAATCCAGCTCTTACTGATTTTTAGGTTTTCATGCAAAGCTTTCTGTTTATCTGATTCTTTGTTGGTGTCCAAGTGCACCCCTTCAAAAAAAATTCCTAAAGTCAGACGTCGGTCAGCAGGACAACGCACAAGCAGAGCTTAAAAGATTGGGAAGGATCTGGCACCCACAGGAGTGTGACGAAGAACTAGTGCGCATCGAGGTTAAAAAAAAAAAAAAAATGAACATCCTGAATCCAAAAAGCTAATTTTGTGAAGGGAACAAATGAAAGGTAGATTAATGATTTGCATCCAAGTTTATTCTGAAATTCCCTACTCCCCCTATACAAGAGAAACAGACTTTCCACAAAGGCAGCAGTGAACTCAGTCATCGTTTTTATGCTCAGGGCCGTGAGAGGGGCAAAACCAAATTTCCTAATCACAGTGAAATCTTTCTTTTCTTTAAATACATCTGCTGTCGTCTTTGGCTGGAGTTCGGCTTTTAACAGGTGGCTGCCAGGCCAGCCTCCTCTCTCTCTCTCTCTCCCCCCCCCCCTCCCCCTACCGGGAGCTTACGGTTCGAGCCAATGCAGGAATGTACGGTTTAACTCGCAGATCAGATATAAAAACGAAATAAGAACGAGCGGCGTCTGCGTTCACGAGCCGAACTGGTGTAGGAGGAGAAAAAAAAAAAACCACGGGAGGGGGGAAAAAAAATAATACCACGGAGGACGGGACAGCGCTTTCGTTTTAAACGTCATAAAACTGTATAGACCAGGGGGAAAAAAAAACAAATCTACAAAAATGGAACTAGTAATATTACACAACATGAAGGTAAACACGGTGCAGCCGTCACCTGCTACACAAAGCCAAAGTTCTTGGTCTTGATGGCCAGGAGAAGCTTCTGTTTGAGGATCTGTTTGGAGGAATAGAGCGGGACGTAGAGGCGCGAGATGCACGTGTTGGCAGTGGGCAGGTGCTGGTCGTCCGGTGGCCGGATGGTGATGGAGGGCATCGGCTGGAAGCCTTCCTCGCTGGCGGGCAGAGACGGGCTCGACGTCCAAAAGTACACCTGCAGCACAGAGACGAGCGAAGTCACACGCCTGACTCATGAACCCAACACCACCCCCACCACCAAACGTCCCGCTTGAAGCCTTCCGGGAGCCTTTCCTTGCCACTCTTGATTAGGGCCTTGGATCTATATAGTTCAAGGCCGTTTTGAGACGATGCCACTTCCTGACGTGTTATTTAGAAATAATCTAGACTAGTGACGATCGACGGGGTTTACACCTACTGGTCACATTTCCAAATAAATAAAAGGCACACCCTGTACCCTTGAAGTCGTTTTCTATACGGACTAGGGGTGGGAATCTCTAGGTCCACGATTCCATTACGATTCAGAGGGCAACGATTATCGATGCAAACTCGATTCGTTTTTTTTCCTATACACTTTTTTTTACCACGTGACCACCTGTAACAAATCTATGGCGTCAAAACCGGGTAAAACCGTAACCAAAAATGTACATTTTGTAATAAAAACCGGTTTGTAACCAGAATATTCCTGTTTGTAATCGTCTATTTTGAGTTTCATATTCGTAAAGGATCCGTTTTCGCTTCAAAAAGTTGAGCAGTTTAGATGTCTGACTCTCAGCCTCGTTATTAAAAGGCATAAAAGGTTAAAACTAGCTGATATGAGAAAACAATCACAGCTTCCCTGGGTTTATTCCTGACCATTTTACAATCGGGGTAACGTCTTTCGCTGACGTAGCGGGGCTTAACTCCAGCAGCCAATGAAACCGCCCCCCGTCAAATCGGGTCCAAAAGTCAAATGCGAGAAACTTTTTGAGACCGAGAGAAGCGCAACGGAGAAAAGGCGCCAAGAAAGCGAAAACGGATAATTCAGGAATATTAAACTCAAACTAGAACATGCTAATGTTTAAGTTCTTGTGTAAGAACAGAAGCTGCTCTACATGTTCAGTTGAAAGCGTGATCCATTATCGATTATCGACATTTGTTAATCGGTTCACAATCGTTAACGCCCGAATCGTTCATCCTACTCGCGCGACACAAGTCACTCCCGTTCCCTCCCAACCTCTAAACGCAGCGTTCCCAAGTACGCAATTCGGAACACGTACCAGATCCTGTCTTTCCGTCATGCTCATTTTCTCCACGATGGACCAGAACCAGCGTTTAAACTGCAGCAGCTTCTCCGCATTCTCGCCTGGGCAGGACATAAAGCAGCCGTTACCAAGCTGTCCAACAATTCAGAAGATTTTCCACAAACGAAGGGCCATTTCATTAAGGAGAGGCAGCGCCTATTTTGGGAGGGTATTGGAAATGCCACACGCTTCGCGTAGTTTTAGCGCTCCTTTTGACCCTTTGAGCCGAACGTAAGACAGCGTTTTGCAAAAACAAATACCGGACTCGTCGTTGAAGGAGGTGAAGCTGATGAGCATTTGCACGTTGACCTCGCCGCAGCCGTTAACCAGCAGCCTGAAGTCCTCGGCCGTCAGGTCCTCCAGAGCGTTCTTGGGCAGAACATCCAGCAGGCCCTTCCTCATGGCCTGGAAACCAAAACAAATCCAAACCAGACAGGGGCATCACCATGGGGAACGATGGAAATGTGGTTCTCGTTATATCTTTTTTTTTTTCCCCCCCAACTGTGGGAGCGGCCCAGACTGCGCCTGACCTTGAGGCGGATGGGCTATGACGGCGCGTCAGAAGAGGCTCGCCAAAACAGAACAGGCTTGCTTGTGAAAAAAATTAATAAAAAAAAAAAAAAGTTCAAAAGCACTGAAATACACACGTGGAGCGGCTGCTCTGCCACCATCAGCATTCTGTGTTCGGCGTACTTCCGCACGTACTCGTAGACGTTCTGAGGAGTGACGGGCATGCTGACGCCACCGGCCAACAGCTCCACCTGAGAGGAGGGCAGAAAAAAAAACCCAAAAAAAAAAAACCCATCAGAATGAATAAATACACTTAACAGCTGTGGAATCGAAGCACTCATTACTGAAAAAGCAACAACTATGGAGGTCTGTGACATCACCTGTCCCGATCCTTCCTCCTTGCAGAGGTCGATGGCGAAAGCGAGGTCCATGGCGGCAAACACGGCCTCGGCTTCGCTCGTCTGCGAGTGGCGAATCAGCTGCCTCAGGCTCTCGTACATGACCGGATCGAAAAAGGCGAAGTCGTGCCAGTTGACCTGCGTAACAAAAGCGGATGGCGTCAGAACGCGCGCCCCC
Organism: Parotocinclus haroldoi; assembly: GCA_034779995.1. NCBI lineage: Eukaryota > Metazoa > Chordata > Actinopteri > Siluriformes > Loricariidae > Parotocinclus > Parotocinclus haroldoi. Next base: position 5,979 of record JAUZST010007248.1, on the reverse strand, counting down.
TTGGCGTGGCCATAAGAGACGTTATCGTGCAGCTGCAGTCCGCACCGACCTTTCGACCCAGCAGCACCTTGATGACGTGCCTATTCAGGGTGATGGGACAAAGTTCGTTCTGCAGGAGGCACAGCCCGAGTATTCTGCAAGAGAATGAATAAAAGCAGACGTCTGAAGCGATCCCTGAATAACCAACGCGCATCAGGTCAGACGCACGGCGGCCAGTCGCTCACCTGCCGATGTTGCGGAAGCAGTTGAGCCTGGCCTCGGAGTTTTTGCCGGGCCGTGGGGAATAGAAGCCCCTCTTTCCTGGCTGATAGAACAGAGGGGCGTTGTCGTCGCCGTCGTCCGTGTCGTCCAGCTCCATGTCCACCACGCTCCGGGTGGAGCCGTGCCGCTTCCGGTTCTCCTGCTGCACGAACAAACGAGTGATTGCTTTCAAAAAAAAAATTACCGTTCAAGTAAGGGAAGTTATCGTGGGCCAAAATTATAAAAGGAGAGACGGCGAGAGAGGGAGTGTGTGAGAGAGAGAGAGAGAGAGAGATAAACCGAGGGAGAGACCCAAAACGAGCAAGACAAGGAATCAGACAGAGACATAGTGAGAGAGTGAAAGAGAGACAGAGACACATTCACAGACAGAGAAAGAAACAACGAAAGATAGAGGGAAAAAAAAAACAGAAAGGGAGACACCCACAAAAATGGAGACATGGAATCAGACAGAAAAACATATCCACAGACAGAGAGAGAGGAACACAGACAGAAAACAAGAGAGAGATCTACAACGAGCAGAACAAGGAGCCACAGATGCAGAGAGAGAAAGACGGAGAAAAAGAGAAACACTGAGCGAGAGAGAGAATTAGACAGAGACAAAAAGAGAGAGAGAGAGAGAGAGAGAAAAACACAGAAAGACAGACACCCACAACAAGCGAGACAGAATCAGACAGACAAGCAGAGACAGACAGAGAGACAGACAGAGACAGACACAGAC
>JAUZST010007248.1:0-2500 GCA_034779995.1 Parotocinclus haroldoi | reverse complement strand
ACAGTTGAGCTGTAGGAGCCTCCATTATGATGTCATAATGCAAAGAGTTCCGTGTACAAACATTCCGTGCATGGGTGAAGCTCCATCAGTCCTGATTCTCTCTACTGAGCAGCAAACACTCCAACACACACCGTCTACTGCACGAGCGTCTGGTTACCGAAGGTAAGAAACGCTCCGTACGTCACGCGTTGCATGTTTCAGGGATTGTCTCGACGATGAATAAACAGAAAATAGATGTAGTAAAAGTATTAATTATTTAAGGTGGAATAACATCCCGTGGTGGCGTTTGGGTCAACAGAAAACGACCAGTTCAATAAAGATGGAGCTGTTAAAGGGTGACTTGGTTAATTAATTAAACTGTAAAAGTGCTTGAAGTGTGGAAAGCGGAAAGCACACGAGGCGTGTCCAAATACTTTTGGGCAACTGCACGTGGGCAGGTGTCTCAGGACTTATGGTTGGGTGGGGGGTTGGGGGTTGGGCCTGGTGTGGGACGTGTCCCAATACTTTTTGGTTGCTCGGGGGGCGTGGCCTAAGACTTTTGGCCTGTGTCGCAATACTGTTGGCTGTGTTCGCGGTGTGTCCTAATACTTTTGGCCGCGTCCTCATCCTTCGTGAAACCGTTTCTGCTCGCAGGAGAGTCATGGAGGGTGAACCTCACACGCGAGAGGAGCTCATTAGATGCTACGAGGCCAAGTTGGCGGAGAAGGATGAAAAAATCCACATCTTAACGACTCTGGCCTGCGAGTGGATCCGGGTGGAGTTCTTTGATAGGATGAAAAAGCTGCAGGAGGAGAACGAGCAGCTCAGAAACCTCATCAGATCCCAAGACACGGAGCTCTTCTCCAAAAACGGCATGATCCTGAAGTTGGAGCAGGACATGGAGGAGAACAAATATCTGTTCGAGCAAGAGATCGTAGACATTGAGAACATCATGGACGCCATCGAATCGGAGAAGATCGAGCTGCTCCAGCAGATGAAAGATAAGAAAAAGGAGTTTGAGGAGAATTTGTGGGTGGAGCGAAGATCCATAAAGGAGCTCGTGGATGAGCTGGGCAGCATGAGTGAACAGAGCATGATCCAGACCAAGAAGATTTCCGAGTTGGAGCACTCCATCAGCTGCTTCTGGTCTGAACTGGCTCAGTGCGCCGCTTTAAGCCAGGACCCACGACTTCTGCAGGAGCGGCTCAAGGCCCTGTGCCAGCGCCACGTCCAGAGGCTCGACGTCTGGAAGAAAGACGATGCGGAAGATGGCAAATCGAGCGGCCTGGCTCGTGAGCGCCTGGTTCCCACTCTACCCAGTGCTCCCAAACCAGAAAGAACCCACCTCCGCGTGACCCACAGAGCTCGGCGTAACAGGATCGTGCTGGACAGCACGGAAATGACCGGACATCTGAAAAGCATCCCGGTGAGGAACCTGGGCTGCAGAGATGCCATGCCGTCTCCTGGACCGCAAGCTCAGAATCACCTGGAGCAGAAGAAGTTCTACGAGCTCCAGAGTCTCCAGAAGAAGGAGGAGGTATCTGGGAGGACCACACCTCTGAGATTACCTCCCATCACAAAACGTTGTTGAGTTACGGAAACTGACAGAAAACTTCCATAAGCCTTTATAGAGGTGTTAAGCTTGAGCCGGCTTACGTTTCGGTTAACACCAGGTTGCTTGAGGGCACTTTCGTGGGGAAACGGGGCGGGTGTGTGTGTGTGTGTGTGTGTGTGTGTGTGTGTTTGTGTTCCTGTGTGTATCCAGTTTGAGCTCGCTGCACAGTCGGAGCTCCTGGACGCACCAGGACTACACTCACATACCAATTCCCTCACCATGACGTCCTGACGACCCGAAAAGTGCCCCAGCAGCACCCGGTGTTAACCGAAACGTTCGTGCAAACCCGAGTCGAGATCAGATCTCAAGCTCAGGTTTATTTGCTGGTTAAAGGATAAGAACCTGATCCTGGATAAAGGCTTATGGAATTTTCTGCCAGTTCTCAGCAAGATCTTCTGGAGGTTTTGTGTAGCACGAAGAACATCAGTGTAAAGGGGTTTAACATCTTAATAAACCCTTTCTGCATTCAAAATGTCCCTGTTTGATGGTTTTATGGGAAAGCAGAGCACAAACGCATCGACGAGTAAACGGTAGAAACGTCAACGGAATGCATTCGTTATTCATTTTTAATGATGGTTCGTGAAATTATTACACAAAAAAACGAATTAATAATAAAGAAATAAACTTAATAAAAGGTCAACAAAATTTAAATATTATTTCCATGTTCTAGGCCTCCACAGAGAAAATATTATTATTATGATTACAATTATCATTATTATTGTTATTATTATTATTATTATTATTATTATTATTATTATTACAATTATCATTATTATTGTTATTATTATTCTTACAATTATCATTATTATTGTTATTATTATTAGTATTAGTATTATTATTATTATTATTACAATTATCATTATTATTATTATTATTATTATTATTATTATTATTATTATTATTATT
>JAUZST010007247.1:0-14304 GCA_034779995.1 Parotocinclus haroldoi | reverse complement strand
TGTGTGTGTGTGTGTGTGTGTGTGTGTGTGTGTGTGTGTGTGTGTGTGTGTGTGTGTGTGTGTGTGTGTGTCTGCCCTAAATGCGAATTATCTCTCAGTTTCCATTCTCGCCAGTAACTTCTGAGTCTCAGTGCTCCTTAGGGTGGTGGCTGCTGGGTCGGTGTGATGTATGGCACAGACAGATAGCTCCCATGTTACAAAAGGACACAACAGCATGCATGCAGTCATAAATGTTTTACATTTTCTTAAAGGCTGTCTGTTGTAGTACTGTCTTTATTTGAAAGGCTTTAATCATATGCTGTGCTTTCTTCTGTAACAAAGAGTATAAATCTGTTTTTTTATGTGCAAGTTTCATATGATCATTTTCAGTTGGCAGATCTTAATAGGTCAGGTTAGGTGCTTCTCTATATTTAGTCTACTCAGGTTTTGTAGACATGTCGAAAAATGTCTGTACTTGTCCTATTGTGTTCCTGGGACATGCTGATTACTGTGTAAAAGTATTGTGTGTAATTTAGAGTGGAATACTTCACTCAGATTTGTAAGCATTGAAATAAGTAGAAGAAAAAAGAAGCAACCTTGTCATGCTTGTACTTGCAATGTTTCATCCAACACCTGACTATATATCTACAGCCTAGATCAACTGACACTGGAAAATTTATGAAATGCTAGTTACAAGCAGCAGGAACAATATTTTTTAACCATTTACCTTTTGAAAACAGTATAAAAATATGTTCAAAATGTGCAAAAAAGTTTAATGTGTAATGTTCTTCCCACTTGCATATGTTGTACAGCAGTACGAGTCTGGGAATGTTCTCAGCTCAGTTTTGCTCTGTGATTGGTCCACAGGCCAACCTGCCAGCTTGCTGCAGGAGCTGACAGTTGGGGCAGAGACCACTTTTCTTACAATAGATGGTCTAGAGGCAGACACAGAATACATTATCAATCTCTATCCCCTCTTCCAGCGTGACAGTGTTACACCTGCTACACTCACTGCCCGCACATGTGAGTATACACACAGTCACATTTACATACACATAAATACATATACAAACCTAACATTACTGCTTTGGCATCTACATTTATTAACTGAATAGAGTGTGTTACTACTTCTGAGGTCCAGTCAGGTGACTATCCTTATTATTAAGGGAAAAAATCTACTTAATCCATTCATACTGCTCACAAAAAATTAGAGATGAAATTTCCACAGTTTTACAAAACACAATGTTTTATTAAACACATACAGCATCAAAGAGCAGACTGAATGCTGAGCAATATTAGGCTGGTATTGCACAGGGGTGATGCAGATGTGATGATTGCATGTTCTGGATCTGCTCTCTGCTGGATAAAATCCATACCTGGATCATGGGACAGTTGCAAATGAGCTTCTGTTTTAGAATTAGCAATTAGAATTAGCAAACCACACTGTTACTTAAGATTTGTTGCTGCCCTGTATGTACTCATGCGAATGCTACACCTGTTATTGTTATTTTCTTTCTTATATGTAATACTGCCATCAAGTGGCGATTTTAAAGAGGTCATTATTTTTTGAGCACCCTTAAAATATTCAAAGGCTTTTATATATATAGCTTGTATATGGCTTCCAAAATAACTATGATTTATTACACATGTACTATAAGAAAATAACTGGGTGTGTGCGTTTGTGTGTAGTACGTTTAGAAGGAGTGCAACAGCTCTCTGTTGTGGCCAGCTCAAGAAGCAGTGCTGAAGTGCGGTGGAAAGGCGTGAGTGGGGCCAGAGGATACAGGCTTGTCTGGGGACCTTTCCAAGGTGAGTAATTCAAATTCACTGCCAAAATGGTTCTGGATTTAACATATAAGCATATAAACATATTCACTATAGCTGTTTTGTTTTGATTATATAATTAAGTCATTGTTTAATGCTGCCTTTTGGGAAAAAAAAACAACATTGAATATAATCGCAATCAGAAAAAATTGAGATAGTTGAAAGTGGAATTATATTTTTTGCTGACTTTTGTTTTCAAATCAGGTCTGGATTTTTGTGATTGTTTATTTGTAGTAAATGATAAAAACGATCAACAAAAAGACTTGCATTTTTAAAAATTATGGAAAAAAATGGAAAATGGATAGAAAATGCATACAAACATCAATTTCATTTAATTTTGTAATACATAACTATTTTTGCAACAACACATTCTAAAAAAAAGTATTATAGTTATATAGGTATGAATTATAATTGAAATTTTGCCTTTTTTGTGTAATGCTTAAAAAGTGTTTTTGATGAAGGGGATACCAAGCAATCTAGTGTTCCAGGTATTATTTTGTCCCATTATTCTCTATAGAGGACAGGTCAGGACTACAGACAGGCAAGTCAGTATCTATACCCTACTTCTGCAGCCATGACTTTGTAATGTGTGCAGCATGTGGTTTTGCATTGTCTTGCAAAATGTGTTGCAATAAGTTTGATTTCACTGTCACAGATAAGATTATAGATTATACACAAGGTTACATCTAGACCAGTCATACAACCCCAATTCCATTGAAGTTGGTATGTTGTGTAAAAAATAATGAAAAACAGAATACAATGATTTACAAATCCTTTTCAACCCACCTCAATTGTATACACTATGAAGACAAGATGTTTAATGTTCAAATGGATCAAATGTGATGCCTGCAACATGTTAGAAAAAAGACAACAAAACACTGGGAAAGCTGAGGAAAGCTTAAAAAAGACAGCTGTTGGGAACATTCAACAGGTGAACAGGTTAACAGTTTAAGAACAACGTTTCTCATCATGTAGTTGCAATGAATTTAGGGATTTCATCATCTGCAGTCCATAATATCATCAAAAAACTCTGGAGAAATCTCTGCAAGTAAGTCTCATCTGATCCACTGTGTTATCGTTCATCCCAGGTACAGCCAAGCCCAGGGAATATAGCACTGCTTCTCGACATGGTTAACATGAGGCTTTGTGAATGTAACTCTATTGAAGTGCTTGACCAAGTTTTGACAAAAGCAATTCCTTGCATATGTGGTTATATCAGCTACTGATGAATGACGATTCCTGCTACAGTATCATATGAGGGATGATAGATCATGGGTATTCAGCTTAGGCTTGGGACCTTACTCTTTATGCACTAAAATTCCATGAATTGTTTAAATAAGTTGGGTACTGCAGAATGAGAAATATGCAAATCCCTCCCAATCTTTCTTTAAGGAACATTGTTTTGAAACATTGCAATAATTTTCTGACATGTTGTTGGATGAGATCACAGAAGAACCTCTGCCCATCTTTCCTTCTCAAAGATTCAGCCCTTTGTGGATACTGCTTTTGTACCAAATTGTGTTTGCAATCACTTGTTCACATCACCTGTTTGAAATCACATCGTTATTTAGTTTTATGAGCTCATTTACTAACCTTAAAGTGCCCCCCCCTCCCAACTTTCCTTGGAATGTGTTGTAGGATTGAAATGCAGAAATGGATGCTTATTGACAAATTAAGTAAGATTGACCAGACACGTACTGTAAGTTTAGGACTTTTTTGTTTGCATGTTCCATGCTGTCCCAATGTTGTTCTGATTTGGGGTTGTAACAAACAGTTATAAGTAATTATTGATAAGCATACTGTGTATCTCCCCAAAAATGTCCTGCTGCATCACACTAGTATTGAAATTGAACTGTTGATTCATCTTTGCCTGTGACTGACCCGAAAATAATATTATTATTATTTAAATCAAAGTTCGGATATGGGGTTGTGTACAAATAATTTATTTCTGTTTAGTAATCCTAGGATTATGTTAGAATTAATCATGTTACTTTTTGTTTCAGGGAAGGACGTTGAGACTGTAGAAGTGAGAGGCGACAGTGAAGCTTATACACTCGTGAATGTAAAACCTGATACAGAATACCTTGTGACAGTCATAGCTCTGTATAATGGAGAAACAGAAGGGCCTTCTGCAACTGCACGCTTTAAGATAGGTACTCGCCCATGCAGACACGCACACGGTACATTCAGTTGCTGACTCATTGTCTGGTGATTCAGGAAACAGAATCACTATTACACTAAAAGAACATCCGAATTCACAGACTGATCCAGATGTGTTTCTTGTGTGTCACTGTCTATAAAAAGGACAAACTATTTGTATTGTGGTTGTTCCACAGAACGGTCGGAGCAGCAGGTTTTGAGAGCCAGTTCAAAGGGACCAACCAGTATTCTTCTGACCTGGAATCTCATCCAAACAGCCAGGGGTTACAGACTGGAGTGGTTTAAAGAGGGAGATAGTGAGTCACACATGCAAACACTATTACATGTGAAGGCTTGTACTATCATTACACATATTCTTTACCGGCTGAATACTTCACATCGAATTTACCCACAAGTATTATTTAACTATCATTTTGCTCATAAATTGTACTGTTGTGTTACTCAGATAACATTATTTATTTGCATGTGAATTGAACAGCTGTTGGGTGTGAACAGTGCCTCAGTGTCTTCTTTTTGCTTATGCATTGAATCACAGGCAGTAATGTTCAAAAACAGACTTTCCCCCAGAGCACTACTAACTACGAGCTAAGAGATCTGCAACCAAGCACTTCTTATATCATAACCCTGTACACTCTCTATGAGGGCCGAGAGGAGGGTACACCCTTCTCAACCGATTTACCAGGTTAGAACATTCAGCTAAAGTAAACCAATAATACACAATACTGATGCCTGTTACAGAGTTGTGGTGTCTACTGTTTACTGTGCTTAGTTTATGTAGAGTACTTTATTTACAGTACTGCAGTAATAGTAGTAGTGCAAAGCTTGTTTTAGCAATGGTATAATTACCGTATATACTTATTTTTCAGTCTTACATTGGGATATTTTTCAAACTGACACTGGGATGCCAAATTGACCCTTCTACCCTGTTTTTTTTTATGGAAGCAGCCAAGATAACATTTTTCAGAAAGAAAACAGGGTAAGATATGCCAAAGCTCACAAAGATGAGAATGAAAATCAGTGGAAATGGGTATAATGGAATCACAAATCCAAGTTGTTGGAGTCCAGTTGTCAACAGTGTTATGTATAGTCATTATACTATTGCTAAAACAACAAATCTAATGATGGCCTAAGACTTCTACTGTATATGAGTGCTGTATACTGTAGCTTTAAGTGATGTTTAATGGTTAACTGCATATTTCTGATTAATTGTTTTTATTGATTATTTTATGTTGCCTTAATGATATAAGCATAAAAGTATAAGAGTTAGTTAGTATAAGAGTTGTAGCTGGTCTAGTTGTCTATTACTTACTGCATGAATATTGTGTTTTGTTTGTAATAGTGGTTGGTAGTGTCACCAATCTTCGAGTGCTTCAGACATTGGGCAACATAGTAAGGCTGGGGTGGGTTGGGGTTGCTGGAGCAACAGAGTATAACGTCCTCATCATCAACACAGAATGTAAGACTGCATTTACATGACACAAATATTGTATGTTGTATTTTGCATTTGGCTTGAATTAAATTTGCAAAGGAATTGATAGACTAAAGTTTGTTGATGAAAAATGACCTCCAAAACATGATTGTTAGAATTGTTCAATTAGATTGTTCTTCGAAAACAGTTGTGAGGTTGACTTCTGATGTTAGACAATAAGCCCTGGCTCAGTTTTGGCTTGTAATAGCATTTTCCAGATGTCCAAATGGAGTTAAATGGTTGTGTCCAAGCAAGCCAATTTCTTATTCAAATCTGGCAAATTCCTTCTCCATAGACTGTTTAAGGACAGCAGGGTGGAATATTTAGGAACTATCTTGTTTAAAGCAGAAATGAGAGTCATTCAGTACAACTCAATCTTCTGCCACTGTTTGTCTATGGAGAATCCGGAAATGCTTCTTATATTGAGAATATGTTACAAATGAGATTTTACCCACTGTTTAGTCTATGATGAACCATTTAGATTGAAAAATGTTCTTTATTTTGTGCACAATAGGCTTTTCCCCTGTTTGTTCATGTAGTCTTGCAACATATATTTCTCCAGCTGGGTCAGAGGTGAACCTGATTGTTCCTGGAAACCAGACCACAGTTGACTTAAGTGACCTTATAGGAGGAGTATCCTACAGTGTAACGGTGACTCCATTGGTGGGTAACAGTGAGGGAGATCCAGTCACAGTCTTCATCAAACCAGGTGTGTGTACATACCTGTTTGCTAGCACGTATATGTCTGTGTGTGGGTATGTGTGTTTATTTTTGTATAATCACAGAGAAAACTAGTTAAATCTCACTGTATAAACAAGTCTGTTTTCTACAATTCTGATAACTTTAAATGTTTTCACTGAGAAATGGCTACAGGATAGCTTACTCACATTACACATCAGCTGTACTATCAAACTTTATGTCTCATAATGTGTTCAATATACAGTGCTCAATATGGAATATTGTGTTAGTTTAATTACTGCCTAGTTAGTTTAATTATTGCCTAGATAGTCACCCAGGGAGGTTTGGTCCCTTATTGAGCTTTGGTCCATGAATAAGAAATGGTATCAAAACATCCTTCAACAACTTCTCCCAATGATCCAAAAGTAATTAGGATATAAACAATGCTTTGTCACAAGTTTAAAAGTCACAACCAAGTGACTTGGTAAGCAAAACATTGAAATTTTGGGTCCATGGCCATAAAACTCCCCAGATCGGGATCCTGTAGAGAACCTGTGGTCAGTATTCAACATGTGGATTTGTGCCATTCTCAAAGTCTTTGACCACAATTGCCAAAAATGCCATAGAAATAAACCAGACTTGAGCAACTAATGTGTAATTATTAGCTCACTGTCACAGGCTGCAGTGTTCAGCAAACAATCATTACCTTCACAATTAACCACTAAATACATAATGGTGGAATTAGTAAGAACGGAATTTACTTTTGTCTCAGTAATCATTTGTTATAGCAGGTAAGTGGTTTGGACAACGAGTTAGAAGAACAAAATACCTCATACATCTTAATCGGACTTTAACTCTGTACAGTTTCAATTTATTTAGTGCACTTTTTTCCCTGCTTCTTTGTACTGTAAATATCACTGAACATTATATAATGATTATTTATATATATATATATATATATAATTTATTAGGAACGTTCCTTTCCCAATACAAATTAGAGTATTTTAATATGGAGTGTCTGCTGATACCGATACCAAATTAATATTTTGATCAATTATACATTCAAACGTGTATATTTGTGTGTTCCCTGAAAAGGTTGTGCCAACCTTCGGCCTGCATTGCCACAAGTAACTATGAAGGGTAGTGAGACGTGTTACGAATCTTTGCCATGAGGTTGTGCCAAGTGTGTTGATAGATTAGTAATGGATGGATAGATCCATAACGCATATATTAATGTTTATTACATTCCAGCCTGACCTTTTTTACATAACTAAATATTTGACAGCACAAATTCTGAGACGGGTGACCAACCTGCGTGTGATTAGTGCCAACAGTCGACGGATCAGGATTACGTGGAATGGTGTTAATGAGGCAACACGTTATAGGGTCACATGGAAACAAGGCAATAGTAAGTGTACAAAGTACATATGAATATGATGTACATACTTGTTTTTTAATATGCTTTAAAATGCTATAATTTATCAGTATCAAATAATTACAAACTATGCTTTCTCTCTATACATTTGTCTTAGATGCGGAGCAGACCGCTGAGCTTGGTGCAGATGCTACTACCTACTCAATAGAAGGGCTACAGCCAGATGAATCAGTCACTGTGGGTGTGGCTGCTATGAGAGACAACCAAATTGGTGATGTTACAACTATCACTACCAGAACTAATGGCTACACGGGTACAGTCACAGGATTGCGGGCCATCGACACAAGTTCTACACAAATTCGTGTTTCATGGGCACCTGCATCCAGAGCAACAGGATACAAAGTAACTTGGCAACATATTGATGGTAGGCATTACATAAAAGCTAGAGTGTGCTTAAAAGACAAAATGGAACTAATATTCAGCAATCACGATTAATTATTCATTTTTAATGTGTAAATTGATGTAAATGTCCTGCTACATTTATACTACATGTTGTCACTGTCTGGTGAAAAACATGTATCTCCACTAGTGATCGATCAATGAAAAAAAAATGCCGATATTACTTTTGCAATTTCTAAAACTAATAATAATAAATGAGAGACAAAATTGATAATTGAACTTAATTAATTAAATGAACTTAAAAGACCTTTTATTTATGTGAAAATGCATTGTCTCTGTTTGCACTATTTTTTTTTTATTTAATAAATTAAAATAAATACACTTTATTACATGCAACAACAACATTTATTACCAGATAATAATCTTCTTGTTTCTAGGAAAATAATGTGTAAATATTTACAAAAGAGAATGTGTTGGAGCAGTGCTCATGGTAGCAGCATCTTTTTTTTAAATTCCAGCATCAGTTAAAAGCAGCAGGTTATGTTGGGAAAAAAAAGTTTTTTATCTTCTCATAAATGGATTCACCCTCACTGAATGGTCTCTAAGCATCCTTTTGTTTTTAATCATTCAGTAGTCCCAGTTTATGAGCTGCAAGGGTTAGGGTTAGGAATGAAGGAAACAAAGTTTTGCATTCTGAGCTGCTTTTGAATATCAGCCTCATAAGCTCAAGTATTGACTGAGGCTGATTATATCAAGATGACATTAATCCGTCTATCTCTATTCTCTACATTTATTTATTTATTTTTTTTTACAATTTTTTACCTTTTTAGATGAATTGTAGGCATAGATATGTGTCTAATCATAGCAGTTCATATTAAAATGACTAATAAAAAGGCAAAAAATCATTCAGTCTACTTAACCAGTATGTCCATTTGCACCAGATGTGTCCATGAAAACCATGTATTTCTTCCCCTCTGTTTGAGATAGTAACATGTATGCTGTATATCATTTTGTTTAAACTTTCAAGGTTTAAAAACCCTTATTTGATCTTAAAGATCTTTAAATATGCGAATCTTTAAATATGCTTTATAAAGAGTAGTACTACTGTAGTCTTATATAAAGTCTGACCATATTAGCAAAATGTTTGAAGAATAAACAATGTGCAGTCATAAATTCATATACCCCATGATAAGAAAACCACATATTTCCACAACTGATATCAAAATACACATACGTCTGTTTTAAATGTAAAACTGCTAACTTACAACTTCAGAAGCTTTTAATTTTGTAATAGGGCAAATCTCATTGTTTTGGGTTCAGACCGATGCTGTCAGTGGAGTTATGTGTTTTTCAACAGACATCAACAATATTTAACATTGGTATATGTTATCTTTAAATATGATATAATCTCTAACTGCAGGAGCAGAAGAATCTCAGATCATACCTGCTGATGTCACATCCTACACAATTGATAGGCTGCAGCAAAACACCTCCTACAAAGTATCTGTTGCTTCGCTGATTGGCTCACGGCAAGGACCAGCTACATCTCTGAACATAAGGACAAGTACTTACTTATGCATCACAGTAGCCTTAGTGAACATGGACTGACCTGAGGTGCACAAAAATCTCTTGGAATTGAACAAGCCTGACTTGTCAAACTATCACAACATTTTTGTTCATTCTTAAATGTTTCATCTACATCAGCAGGCCTTACCTTCAAGAGAGGAGCAGTTCGTATGAAAGAACTGCAAAAAATGTTTTGTCTTCTTTGAAACTGCAATAATGTTTTATCATAGATCACATTCCACATGCTGTAGGTTATTTGGTGTTTCCAAAATGAACTGAATGTGTGTATGGGTTATTGAGTGTCTGCGGATGGATTCGATCCCAGACCAGGAACAAGCATATAAGAAAATGAATGAACTAATGAATGAAGTTAATGTGGAAAGAGCATTTTTAGCATTTTTATTTAATATAATATTGGTATTATTAAACACACAGCAAGACCTCATGTTGTTTGATCCATCCTCAGTTTCAGAAGAGGTTGTGGTAGGACGTGTTAGAGACTTGAAGCATGAACCTCGGGGAGAAGTCATCAGGATTAGCTGGGTTGGAGTTCAGGGAGCAACAGCATATAGAGTGCTGTGGAGGAGTAGTGACGGTGAGTAAGTGTCTGTATGTGTGTGTGTGTGTGTGTGTGTGTGTGTGTGTGTGTGTGTGTGTGTGCATGCCCATGTCTACTATCCTAGTTCATTAGGATTAGCCTTATAGAAGCTAGGTTGTCTAACCTAATCTTTAATTAAAATAAGGATTTGAGTATGATTTTTTAAAAATTAAATCTTACCCAACAGCAACCATTTGAAATCAACTGTGCCTTGATCTTTTTGCTTTTGCTTACCCCTGCTGCTGTGTACATTCGTATGTGCCAAGTGTAACATTCCATATTATATGTATTATACTTTTATTAGGATTGTGCTAGTAGTTACACAGGGAGCTGGTGATTTGATGTGCCTCTTGGTGTTTAGGAGGAGATGAACAATATCAGTTGGTTGGTGGCAATGTAACATCGGTGGACCTGAAGAAGTTGCAAGAAGGAATCCAGTATGATGTTCAGGTGGTGGCTCTGATTCAGAACAGAGAGGGACCTCCAGTCTCAATTAAAGTCACCACAGGTCAGCATCAGCTTACAAGATTATGTTACATGGTGCATGTCCATGTGTTTTGTCAAATCCAGGGTGTCGTAAGTTAAGTATTAGTCTTAACTTATTCAAATTAATACAGTGAGTAGTATCAGGTGTATCCCTTCTTGAATTAAATGAAGACGTGCTGCACCAGCCTTTTGCAAATAAGATTAAACACCTTACTGAGGCCTTAGGACTTGCTACTGAGGTCAGGTGTCAGTAATTACTGCAGTGAGATTGTATGTATGTATATGTCCTATAAAAGAAAGAATGATAACTTAAGCTGAACCATGACTTGTCCAGAACAAACATTAGAGGGCACTGCAATAAATAGAATATTTTGTAAATATATTGTAAATATACAATATACAAGCTGGAGAAGGTTGTATAATTGAATAAAACCAGGCTGATTATAGGACAAACTGTGTCTTAGAAATTCTGAAATGTAAAAAAAATAATCTAAACTATAATAAAAATTCTTTAAAACACAAATTGCTGCATAATTCTGTCACACAATATTACAGTAAAAAAATGCTACTTTCCCCCCTGCATGATTCTTTCATACGGGTCCTGTACACCCCAGACCTGGAGTGTGCCTCATCTCCAGCCCCCATGACCAAGGAGCACAGAAACCCCAGAGCTTAACACAGATACAATTAAAATCATAACTCAAGACTCGTCTGGGATGGAACCCATTCTAGGGCCCAGAAGGTACCCAGTGGTGATAGTAGTTGTCAGGCTAATGCGCTGCTGTTTTACTGTCACTTGAGGCACCACTGTTCTGGCATGAATCTCAGATATGAGGACCTTTTCTAATGTGCAAATCCCTGGGAAGATTTAAGGTGAGAAAGGAACAGGAGCAATCCAAACTAGGGCTGCAACTAACTATTATTTTAATAATCAATTAATCTGTCGATTATTTTTTCCATTAATCGGATATTTCTAAAAAAAAATTTTCAAGGTCTTTAATCGGAAATAGAGCAATAAATAACAGAGAAAATAAGTGCTTACAATAATAGATTACATTAAATAAGACTTAAAACTGCTGTTGTTTTCTGCAATGAGAAAGACAGTATAGCATGAGTATAGATAGATCCAATTAAACGGGTAAATAAATGTTTTATTTACAGCATTAGGTTAAAGCAAGCAAGTAACAAAAGTGCAAAAGCTAAGAGATACACACACACTGGCACAATATGTAACATAGTGTGTAAATACCTAATTACACAAATTAGAGTAGCTCGAATATGTTAAATTAATCCCTGTCTAAACGTCATTTATACAGTGCAGTGTGTATTTATTTTATGCATTTATAAAGCACATAAACAATGCTTAAGATAATTAAACTTAAATTAAAATTAACACACACGTACTCTATCACTGCCATTATCCAGTTAACAATTTAAAAACAGCATGAACCGTGCTATGCTAAGCCAGTTCGCATGGTAATCCTCATCGGTTTGCTCCCGTGCCAAGTCAAATCCCTTTTACAAAGCTTGCATGTTACACGTTTCTTAGTTACGTGAAGGGTGAGGTGTTGCTACACTTTGGAGGATTTAAGCCGAACCTTCCTCTCTGCGTCGGTCATGTTTCTTTTGTAGAATGTATGAACTTCTTAATGTTGTAGTCTTCGGACTCACTGTATAATATCAATACTCCGGGTTACTTCTAGTAGTCATTCACAGACACGAGGATGCAGTACAGCTCTTTTACTCTGTTACTTGTTGTAACTTAACAGCGTGTAGCCATTAGCCGCTCTACATAGTGCTAGTGACAGTCTTACATAATGGAGCACAGAGCGATCGCTCGTATAAATGTTCAACTTAATTAGAAATTTCTGAAATTATTTATCTTTTCCCAGCGTTTATGAAGCGCCACAGGTGACGTAAGCGGACATGTGAAGGCGAGTAAGACATAAATCGTGTGACACAACGAATCGATAATTAAATTCGTTGCCAACACTTTTAATAATCGATTTTAGCGATTTTAGCGATTCGTTGTCGCAGCCCTAGCTGGGTTTGATGTGATAAGCTCATTTGCACTGTCCCTCGCTGCTATTATTTCATTGCGTTCTATGTTCTATGTTCTATGTTCAGTGCTGTTATTTATAAGAAGTAATTCAGCATTTTGACTTTGATAATCAGTTCTTTTTTTACTCTGCAAAGCTGAATTTGTGTTCTGCGCCATTTAATTTATTTCTTTGATCCACAGGATTTTGATTCTATGCTCAGAAATGATGACCTCATTTATTCATATAAAAGGGTAATACGATTATCTATAATCGTTTTCGGAATATGCTACATTTCTTCCATTTGTTATGTTCATAAAAATATTGAATCGATTCTGGATTTGTTTCAAGTATTCACAAAAAAAACACTGTATAGAAAAAAAACGAAATCGAGATGCATCGATAATCGCTGCGCTCTGAATCGTAATCGAATCGAATCGTGAGGTGCCAAGAGATTCCCACCCCTACTCTATATCATAAGTGAAACTGATAAAAATGGACATGGGTGGTCATAATACTCTGATATGACTGTGTATAGTCCAGTATTCTTTGCCAGACTAAAATACACATCATTATCTTTTCCAAGTACCTGCTAATGTTTATGTGGAGTTCATTAGCTGTTCTGTTTGTATTGTGTATAACTAAATGCAATCATCTCTATTAAATAGAACTGTTATGAAAGCAATTTAGTAATAACATGACAAACCAAACACAGGCTACAATGAATGTGGTAAAGCAACGCTTAAATCAGACTGAGAGCAAAGAAAGAGAAAGAATGTGCTAACATTTTAATACTATCCGTGATTGTGTCAGTTCTAAACGTACTACCTAATATCGATTGTCGGTCCAAGACTATCATGGACTCCTTGTAATATCAAAAAGCAGCCCAGCACCGCATTGTCACATACAGCGGTAGGCTCGGTTCCCGTCGCCAATTAGTCCTAGGTATCGAAAAAACGACGAGCACCGACATTTTTTCACATAAGGATTTACGATTTATGCCAGGGATATGTTCCAGACAAATCCAGCTTAAGTTAAATGTAACATGAACTGAGGAGTTTAACCAGTGTTTGGTAGAGCGGTCTATAGTGTTTACAGCAGAACCTTTGATAAGTAATGGTAAGTAAATTAATGGTTAAAACACTTACATCAACTTACACTTGGCCAAAATCTTTAGGCCAAAGTTTAGTGTATAATAAAATGTTATTTAGCGGCGGCGTGGACTCAAAGTGAAAATAAAAGCACAACACTATATTGGTGAACTCTTATGGCTTTTAAGGCGAATTAGATTGCTAAATGCAGCCATTCATATTATTCTTATTCACATAGTCACATTGCAGCTGTTATTGCTATTATATTATTATATATCTGCATTCTTAGATTTTATTGTTATATTATATTACATTTACATGCCTTTAAACTTGAACGTCCACGTCTATGTTTAATGTCTAACTTATGTTGTCTTGCACTTTCTTGTAAGAGGTACAGACGTTTGTTATATTATGTATAATGACAATAAAGCTCTCTCTCCCTCTCTCTCTCTCTCCCTCTCTCTCTCTCTCCCTCTCTTTCTTTCCCTCTCTCTCACCCTCTCTCTCGCCCTCTCCCTCCCTCTCTTTGCCCCTCTCTCTCTTTCTCTTTCTCCCTCTCTTTCTCCCTCTCTCTCTCTTTCTCCCTCTCTCTTTCTCGCCCTCTCTCTCGCCCTCTCTTTGCCCCCCTCTCTCTCTCTCTC
>JAUZST010007246.1:0-14304 GCA_034779995.1 Parotocinclus haroldoi | reverse complement strand
ATTATCTAAAAGGCCAATCCCAAGTTGAGCAAGCCCAGGGCGACAGTGGCAAGGCAAAAACTCCCCAAACTGGTAGGAAGAAACCTTGGGAGGAACCAAGACTCAACAGGGGAGCCGTCCTCCATGGGCGGCCTAGATGTTCATTAAACAAATACTAAATGTGCATTAAATTATAGGACAATTAGTTTCAAATAAATAACAAATTACTAATCAAATTTAAATCAGTAGTCGAAAAACCTACCTAAAATAACCAGACCTGGTAGAAAGTTCAGTAGTGACTATGCAGAGGGCATCTCTGACTGCACAACATGCCGAACCTTGAAGCAGATGGGCTATAACAGGACTGTGGTGGCCTATCGGTTCAGGTATTGGACAAGGTACTGGACTATGGACCAGAAGGTCAGAGTTCAAATCTCTCCTCTGCCACAAAACAAGGCCTGTAACCCACAATTTGCTTGGATTGCAAGACTGTACGAAGTGTAAGTCGCTCTGGATGAGGGCGTCCGCTAAATGATATATGAATATAAATTTAAACAGGAAGAAGGTTTGTTGAACTTCATTGGATATTTGCCATGATGGACTATGGCAGTTCTGAGAGCAAAAAGTGGGTCCTACCAAGTACTAGCAATGTGTACCTAATAAAGTGGCCAGCGAGCGGTTGATCGATCTGTACTTTGTTGGAGTGGTAATGCGACTTGTAAGAACTGGAGGTTTTGCTCTATACTGTTCTATAAACTGTCTTGCGCAGGAAACCTTTCAGTGGATGTTCACCCATATCGCGGTGGTGCGGGATCTGGTGGCCATGCAGTACAAAGAATATCAAGAGGTTAGCACCTTACCGAGTTTAAAGAGTTCATTTCTGTTTGTTTTTTCACTCTCATTTGACCCGGGCTTCAAGGAATTCTCCTCGTACTGATTTATTTTTAGTATCACAGTGAAGTCTGAGACCACCAGTGACCAGTATTTCTTTTTTTTGTTTGTTTGTTTAGAATTTGATGTATTGTTTTCATTAGAAATGTGGTCACCCAAAAGACAATTGAACACTTTTGCAACAAATACTGCGCCGAGTGTTTATTGCTTTTCTCCAGTCACTGACCTAAGAGGCTCTTAGAGCATTTGTGGGGGCACTTGAAGACTTCCAAGACCAAGCACTCTTGCCCTTTGGATCATTGTGTATTTCTGTCTTTGCGAGCCTGAGCGCACGCTGTCATCACAGCCAATTCAATTTGAGATGTTTTTGCTGGGGATTTCAGGCTCTTGGCTGTGTAAATGTTATGACGCTATGCAAATGTATTAGGCCACCATTGGGTTAGATATACCATCCATAGTGTAATGACCGCATATCATTCGTGGTCAGTCTTATTACAAAAAATGCACAAGAAAATACAGCGATTTTTGTATGCATTATTATAAAAGGAAATAAAACAGCAAAACAGCTTCAGTAGGCAATATTCTTAGCGTGACCTCCCCTTACATTTCTTCCTAATGCCAAATTGACTCTTCCACAGTCAACAAGCTTTATTAGGATTGTCTTTTGAAGGGCAGCAGCCAAGAAATGACTGTTTTGGAAGGAAAATCGGTTGAATAAGGCATCGAAAAGAGTATTATGGAGTTATGAATCCAAGTATGAAGTTTGATTGCCCACATGAGAACTCAGTTATGTTGGTCGAGTAGCAAGTGACATTCACGGGGGTGAACAAAAGCCTGTCAAACTGGACCAGAGTGCCCCCACATTGACCGTTCAATAGGGCGTATGGTCACCCAAGACGACCAGAACACACCGGCAGTGACGGGGCTCAGATTGTCCAGCAGATCTTGTGCTCTTGTTGGGTTTTTGTGAGCAGTGGATACGGCCGGTGTACCATTTGAAAGAACAACAAATCTAGTGGTGGCCTTAGACTTTTGCACAGTACTGTATGTAACTTGTATCTCTTGCATGTATCTCTGTTACCCAATGATATCCTGTATATTTATCCTGACAGAGGCAGCAAAATGCACTGAAGTACGTTACTGAAGAATGGGCGGGACTCGAGTACGAGCTTCTGCGGGAGCGGGGTCTGTGGGGTCCTCCTATTGGTTCCCACCTGGACAAGTTCCAGCTGGACATGACCGAGGGCCCGTGCCGAATGAGAAAGAAGATGGTTCGCAATGACCTGTTTTATATCCATTACCCCTACGTGCCTGACAACGAGCCCAACAACAGCACTCAGGTACTTTAGATAAGTCTGCTTTTTTTTTTATTAGTTTCTATCGCGCAGTAAATTGGTCTGAGTTGCAAAAGTTAACCGAACAGAACTGCCAACAAAGGGTAAAGGGTGTCTAGTAATGAACAAATCCACTTACTCACTCTCACTCCTGTCAGAAATCATCTCCAGTAGCAGTGCAGGGGGCAGCCGGCCTCGTCCCAGTCCAGGTATAAACTGGCACCTCCGACTAAAACAGCTGCATGAAGCTAAAAAAAGCTCGAGTGCCTGCCTACACAGATATTTTGTCATCAGTACATGGCGGGTAGATCGCTTCGCTTTGTTTTTTTTGGTTTTTTTTTTTTTTTTGCCCTACCATGCACCGGCACCTTGCCTTGGGTTGTTTTTGCCTCGTGCCCTGTGCTGCCGCAATGGCAGCGGCTCTCCCGCGACCCCGACCAAGATTAAATTAATTAATACAATAAACAAATGAATTAATTTAAGCGATTGTTTGAAAAGGATGCCTTCGAGCAAGCTTGTTATTCCTATTAGACAAAGATGCAGATGCAAATCTGAGCGTTGTCGGCTGATTGTGTATTTGTTTCGCGTTTGGCTTCCGGCTTGTTGTTGTTTGTGCTTCCGGCTTTTACTGTTTCTGCCTAAACGTGTTCTGAAAGAGAGTCAGATTTTCACACAAGTCCCAAAAGTAGATGAGGAGAACTACACAGGCAGTACACTTAATTTATCCAGAGGCTCTAGCAGGAGGATTGCAGGCAGCCCTGGGTGGGAACATTGTTGTATTTAAAGGACCTCAACAGCCCCTGTGTCAGCTTTCTGCCATACACTGAAACTAATTCTGAATGCAACCCTAGAAACTAGTGTACCGTGCAGCATGGATCCAGCACGTAAGTCACTGTGTAGCTCATCATCATCATCATCATCTCTGAGCTTGTAAGGAACACGGTGCCCATCAAACATCGCATAGGATTTTGTAAAGATTTGCTTTTAATACATACTATAATCATTTTTTTAGTATCTGCCAAGGTAATGTATGGGTTAAGCAGGTTTTAACCTCAATAATAAGGATAATAATCTATTAGGATTATGGACCTATACCTAAACAATCGTTGTGGTGTTAAGCCTATATAGTTCTAGTTTTCTAAAAACAATAACCAGTGGTATCGGTGACTTGTGTAACACAAGGTAATACAATCCACTCAAAACTTTCTTGTTCAGCGGGAATATTCGAACAAGAGACTGCAGTGGCCTCTCTGATAAACTACGGGTATTTTCTGTTTTACGATTTTCGGACTTTCCCGTTTTCCGATGGGAATCCGATAATAGACATAAATACGCATTCAGCACAAATGCCATCCTAAATATTACTCTCTATTGTAACTATCTATCTATACTCCTACTATTACTATGCTTATTTTATAGCGATAAGCGACACGTGGTGCGATACTCTCCCGTAGATTCTGGGCATCTGGGAAGCGGCCAACTGACTGAGCTGAGCAGCAGCGCCCCCAGTCTGCCAATGGACTAACTGTTATTCGTTTTTTTTTTGTTTTTTTCAAATTCAATACTTTTACTCACCAAATGAAATGCCATATTTTCACCTTTGCCCAGCTGTAAGTTATTCGAAGCTCTTTAAGCGTGTTTATGGTGACATGTAGGCTACATGCAGTTTACGCATGGACATCGTAAATCGGCCAGCAGTCGTAATTCGTATAAGGCTTATAGTAGACAGGGCTATTTTAAATCCCTCGCCCACCGTTCAATCCAATAAGCTGCCGGAATGAATGGCGATTATGGAAAATGTTGTGTCTGTATGGTTAAGAACAGATGTTTGCCTCTACCTGCACCCTCCGATTTTTGTTCATTTCATTCCGATAACAGGCAGGCAGGAAAGCCAATCCTGAAAGTAAAGTCAGCAAGATATCTATAGTGCTTTTTACAGTGAAGCGCTGGCTTTACCGTTTCAGATTCTCTTTAGACCAGGGGTCTTCAAATATTAATGATGAGGGGCCACGATTTTTTTTTTTTTTCAATGACTCAAGGGGCCATTTATTGGGACCGTGTTTGATAACGTATCATAACAATATAACATTTCCTTTTTATTAAAAGCAAAAATATTACCTAAAATAAAAATATAATTTGCATTAATAAAATAAAAATTAATAACTAAATAAAACCAAACAAAACCATGTTCAAGATCCAAAGCAAATAGTAAATTGTGCTTTGTTTAACAAACTATGCATCGCTGTGTCAAAAACTATTTCACATTTCTCAGCTTAATGTGAGAAATGGCCTCTTATGTCTTTGACCAATGTTTGGAACCTTGGCTGACATGGGGCAAATTTCGGTCATTATTGCTCCGGTCGGTAAACGTGTTGCCGCTGCTGAGCGAGAGAGTGACCGAGGGCTTTACTGCTATCTGTTTATTGTTGCCACGGAGGCAATCCCCAGCCTCATCCTGAGATCGCGGTGCACGATTTCAAAATAAGAGCGGACAGCGCGATTGAAAAAAACAATCATAATTAAAAAAACAAAAAAACTTTTCAAAACAGCTCGCGGGCCAGAAATAGATGCGCAATGGGCCTAAAAAAACCTGAAGGCCACTGTTTGAGTATGGGGGCTTTAGACTCTCGAAATTATTAGGCCAATCCCTAATTGAACAAACCTACGGCAACAGTGGAAAGGAAAAAAAAACTCTTTACTCGATCTTGTATCTAAGAATTACATTTAGAGCAGTAGTTCACAGAAAAATAACTGAACAGAGAGAACAGATTTCCAAAGGTAGACATCACTATATTATGATGTCACTAAATCACTGTGGGGTTTTCGAATCGACAGGAATGAGGTAGACGTGTTCCCTTGGGTATTTTTCTTACTCAAGGGCGTGGTAAGTACTGAGGTGCTACAGATGGTATAAATAAGGGTCAGATTCCTTTTGCATTTCTTTTTACTGCACCTAGTAATGATATGTCAAGGAACAGGAGAACCTGATCCCACCTTTCATTGTTCCTCAGAAACCGGTGCGCTATCGGAGAGCCATCAGCTACGACAGCAAGGAATACTACATGCGCTTGCTGTCAGGGAACCCGGGGATGTACCAGCACTCCATTCAGCAGAGCACCGAGGGGGAGAGCACACAGCAGGAGCCTGAGCACGGAGAGGACACCATCGCTAGGGTTAAAGGTAAGGCTGCATTTTTTTTAAAAACCAGAAATGCTTTGTTTTTACACCTTATGACTCAAGCACTCGCCCCAATAAAGGTCTACCAGGAGCACTTGTGTTCTGGGACCAGTTTCAGCCCCACACACTCTTGACTTCAGCTCCACTCAAATTGCTCCAGCACCACGGCAGGGCGCGGTGTCCTCTGGCTGGCTGGGGACAACGTGCCGCCAAGGACTTTCCCGCTGAAATTTTACTGTTCCTACAGATTTAGGAGGAGGTCCAAGGAGGTCCCTTTTTGAGTCTTGGGCCTCCAAAGGGGTCTACCTTGTACCGTTTAGGGAGTTTTGCCTTGCCACTCTCGCCCTAGGCTTGCTCACGTTGCGACTGGCCCAAGGTGTTAGAAGATGAGCTCAAACTACAAAGCTGATTTGTTACCATGCTTCATCGTTAAAAAAGTGCTATATAAGTAGATTTCGGCTCGATATCAGGGGTGGCCCAGATGGTGTTGCAACAAGAACGGGCCCGTTGCTCTCCAAAAATGACTTTTTTAATAAGGGAGTGGGGTTAGGATAGGACTCCAGGCACTGAATCTCACTGAATGGGGGTAAAGCAGATCTGAAACACTTTTACGGGTTTGACGATGCACATGGGCAACCTAGCAGGAGAGCGTTTCAGTAGCCCTGTCTAGCTTTGAGCGGACAGGCACCTGAGAGGCTAAAAACGGTCCTGAACTTCTGAAGAATTCCCCCCCCCCCCGTGCTGCTGTTGTGCTGAGTAATGATTCCTAATTACTGTTTGTTAAAACCCCACCGATCTAATACTGTACTTAACTGAACTGTTGCTAATTCCCAGCATGTTGTTGATTGTTGCTCTTACATGTTGCCTGGTATGTTTTAAATAGCAGCTTAATAAAAACATTTGGATGCTGCAAACCACGGGGTTTAACCCAAGTGGCTTTGATGTCAGGAATTAAATGCTGGGCAGCACGGTGGCTCATACTGCGACCTCACAGCAAGAAGGTCCCGGGTTCAATCCCAGGGTGGAGCAGCCTGGGACCTTTCTGTGTGGAGTCCGCATGTCCTCTCAGTGTCTGGGTGGGTTTACTCGGGGTACTCCGGTTTCCTCTCACAATCCAAAGACGTGCGTTAGGCTGATCGGTGTAGCCTGGTGACCCCTTCTAGGGTCGTTCCTGCCCTTGCACCCAGAGTTCCTGGGTGGGCACCACCTGACCCACGACATCGTGTGGATTAAGCAGAAGATGATGGCTGGATGAAATGAAATTGCAGTCTTTATGGAATATGTGGTCGAAAACACTATTCTAACCCCCTCTCAGTTGCTTACAACCGCAGTAGCCTAGCGGTTAAGGTACTGGACACTGGAAATGTAAAAGTAAGAGTGGCCTGGATGATCTAATTGGACTCGAGTAATCCTTGCATCTGCATTGTGTGCATGTTAACATGTTATGTGACAAGTGTTCTGAAAAACGAAATTCTTCATGTGTAGGTCTGGTAAAAGCTCCCCTGAAGCGCTCACGCTCCACAGCGGACGGTGGAGACGAGGACAGTCAGGAGCAGCTCCAGGAGCTGCTGGAGTCTGGAGCCGTGGACGAGGAGCAGAAGACGGACAACACCACCCTGCTGCGTCTGCTGGAAGAGGGAGAGAAGGTCTCGGCACTGTGATAAGCTCACCTTTATGTAGGCCACTTGTAGCCAAGGTTACTCGTGTAGGCCAAATGATTTGTCTTGAGGTTTATAACGTAGCTGCTGGGATCTCGATTTTAGTGAATCAGTTACAGGTTTACGCTGCCATTTAGTGCTCATTAATACAGGGCAGACTTTACTCTATAAGTTATGCTTGAATCAGATTCCACTATTTACATTTTTTTTTGTAGCTCTAAATAGACGTAGAGCCATAGCGTCATTTTATTGTTCCTCAGTGTTGTTGTCTCATGACCATGTTGGGCAAGAGACGGGTAGAGATAGTAGTTGGGTCGGGGTGGTTTGGGTTGTGACTTAGGTGCAGCATATGCATAACAAAAATGGACCGATGACCCTCTGATGTTTACGCAGAAGGAGGGTCCTTGGAATCGCACAATTTCAGCCCTTCCAGTGTTACCGCCTGCAAAAAAAAAAAAAAAAAGCACTGAAAAGAAGAGACTCGACGACTGATTGTGAACCAGTTGTTGTTGGTGTTTGCTTCGGCCACGAAGTCGGGTTTTGAGTTAGTGCATGTGATGTTCTCAGGCCACAAAAACTGGGTTATGATGTCATTGGTGCGTCCGATCGGTCCCGTTGGGCACACAAATAAGTGTCTTAAGTCGTCCCCAAGCTGCTTGCACTTTGCGCTTAGTGACTGCAGTAGAGATTTTATTTTGGTAGCTTTGTAATAAGCTACACCAGCCTGATCGGAGTTGGGCGAGGCGACACGTCCCTGAGCGTGGCAGAAGCAATTTTCAGGATTGGTTGGTGGAGAGTTCTCTGGACCCTGGCACCAGGGAGATCACATCACACAACTGGGTTGGGGTTGGGGTTGGAAAAAGGGGTAGGCTGCCACCTCCTATTTGAGTTGTTAATTTACAAAATGTTAGATAACGCTGTAATATTCACCCGCGAACCGCTTTACCGTGTGTGTACGCAGATTCAGCACATGTACCGTTGTGCTCGGGTCCAAGGCCTGGACACCAGCGAGGGGTTGCTGCTGTTCGGCAAAGAACATTTCTACGTGATCGATGGCTTCACTATGACCGTTACGAGAGAGATCAGAGACATTGAGACACTCCCGGCAAAGTACGATCCAAAAATCTTTTATTACTGTTGTTTTATTATTGTTGTTAATGTAAGTACACTGGTCACACGCCCTGGTCTCCAATTTCGCACTGTAACTCCTTCCTCGTTCTCCAAACAAAAGGGCTTACGTTTTGCCCTTTCCAGCTCTGGTTGCACCGTTAGTAGATTCTACATTCGATTAGCCATAGAGCTAAGTCCCATCCTACTGTAAATCCGTAGGCATCCATTTGCTCCCCGTTTGCAACCATGAGAGTGTCCACTCTTCTGAGAAGGCTTTTTACAAAAAACCTTGGACATGGTCTGTAAAGGAATTTTGCATACTTATCAAGCAGAGCCTTGATTTCGGATAAGAGGACCTGGCTTACAGTTTGGGTTTTTTTCTGGCTCTGTGTTGACCTGTGTTTTTTTTTTTCACACCAAATTTACCCAACTTTCAAATATGGACCCTGCTTTATGCACTGGGGAACAGTCATGCCGAAAAGCTACTTCCCCAACTTGTTCCTACAAAATTGGAGTCATACAATTGTCCAAAATGTTTTGGGTTGCTGAAGCGTTAGGGTTTCCCTTCACTGGAACTAAGGAGTCCAGGGCTACCCCTGAAAAACAAACCCCCCAGCATCATCCCTCCTCCAACCAAACTGGCATTCACCAAACTCAGACCCGACCGTCAGG
This sequence comes from Parotocinclus haroldoi, assembly GCA_034779995.1. Lineage (NCBI taxonomy): Eukaryota > Metazoa > Chordata > Actinopteri > Siluriformes > Loricariidae > Parotocinclus > Parotocinclus haroldoi. Next base: position 5,483 of record JAUZST010007246.1, on the reverse strand, counting down.
CTGCCAGAAAGAGGAGCGTTATTCTTCTCTCCACTGAACGCCATCCCACTTCTCCAGAGTTCAGTGATTATTATTATTTTATTTTTTTTTGACCAGTCCATCCAATGCCGGAGTCCATGGAAAGCCGGAATATGGAGCTCCTGGTGCACAGTTTTCGTGCTCATGTTAATGCCAGAGGACGTTTGGAAGCACTTCAGCACTTGGCGGCCCTGCTCTATAACTTATAGGTGGTGTGACACGTGCAGGCGCTATCTTCCCCCAGGGCTTTGTCAATAATACCGCCCTCTGGAATCCACTGAGCTCTAGCGTCACCCATTATTTCACAAATGTTTGTAGGCAATAGGACTGAAGGAAACGCCTGATTTCAATGGCCAAGAGGTGTGTCCCAATGCTTCTATACCCATATAGTGACCTTGCTTCATCGTATGCTACGGGGCTGCAAGACCACCCAGTTGTTCATCTGTGAATCCACTCCACCGTATTTCTTTGTCATTTCCCAGCATGCATGAGCCAATCATTCCCAGAGGAGCCAGACAGAGTCAGAGTCAGCTGAAGCGAACGTGCAGTATATTTGCCTATGAAGACATCAAGGAGGTGCACAAGCGTCGCTACCTGCTCCAAGTAAGAACAGCGTTGCACGTAGCTCCTTAATCGTCAAAAAGAACGAATCAGGCTCGTAACGTTACTGATTTCCATCACAGCCAATGGCAGTCGAGGTCTTTTCGGGCGACGGCAGAAACTACCTCTTAGCCTTTCAGAAGGGAGTCAGGAACAAGGTTTACCAAAGGTACAGAAATGGGACATGATGCCTCTCTAAACTGGTCCGTTCTCAGGTGTGCTTATCTAGGCTGCTGTGTTTATAGATTCCTGGCAGTTGTTCCCTCGTTAGCCGACAGCTCAGAGTCAGTCTCAGGACAGAGGCCCAACACCAGTGTGGAGCAAGGGTAAGATTCTTAAAATAATACAGTTATTTACTGCTAAATAGAAGGTAGCTCATTAGCTCGAGTGACTGACTTGTATTTTTATGTAGGTCCGGTCTTCTCAGCACTTTGGTTGGAGAGAAATCGGTAACCCAACGATGGGAGGTAAAGCGATTTGTTTAGGCCCTCTACTTACCATTGGATGATTAATAGAGCATTTTTTTTTCTTTTTCAAATTGACTTCTTGAGCAAAACTTTAACTCTGATGATATTGATTTTTTTTTTTTTTTGCTAAAGTTAGAACCGTTGGTCCGTACGCATGTACGTCCACGCTTCTTAATCTTTATATTTATTATTGCGCTTATTACAAGGCTCAACGAGCAGAGAAACAAGAACTGCGTCTTTGCAACGCACCACACCGGAAGTTGCTACACTATTCGGAATACCTGCTTTCATCAGAAATGAAATACAGCAGAAAATGAGTTGCGCTTTACCCTAACCCATGTGTTTTTGTTTGTTAGAGCGTTTGTTTTATCGTACGTGACGCAATTCAAGCATTTATTAATTGCTCGGGGTTCCAACAGTGGGTGTTCGGCAGTGTTTTACCCTTGTTCTTTCCTGGTTAAAATGGGGATCGAAGTGGACCAACGAAAGTGGTGGATAACTTATAGACTTGAAGTTCAGGGTTCAGTTCCCGCCTCTGCCAAGCTGCCAATGTTGGGTTTTTGAGCTAGGCCCAATTGCTAGTCTGTTAAATTACTAACTGTAAATTTAATGTAAAACATATTGTACGTTATTTAACAGGACTTTCTTTATTCTAGAGAGGAGAAATCAGTAATTTCCAGTACCTGATGCACCTGAACACGCTGGCTGGCAGGTCCTACAATGACCTGATGCAGTACCCGGTCTTCCCCTGGATCCTAGCAGACTATGATTCCGAGGTCCAACTCGACATCAAAACGAATGTTCAGATCATACAAGTCACCAGTCTTATAGCTGTTGGCTATAATTCTCACTATGCTCTGTGCACAGGAGCTGGACCTCAATAATCCAAAAACTTTCCGGAACCTGTCCAAACCGATGGGCGCTCAGACTGATGATCGACTGATCCAGTACAAGAAACGATTTAAGGACTGGGAGGATCCCAACGGTACGTTCAAACACTGGAGTATTTGTATCGAGTGGTACTTAGGTACTTGTTGAATTCGGTTCTTAGACCATTTTGCTTAGAAAGAGGTGTCTCGATACTCTGCTTAAACTTGTACGAGTCGAGCCGAAACTTGATACGCGATTCAGTATACGGTGATTCAGTAAAGATCTTAGCTGTGTTTATCATGATTTTCTTTATTTTTCTATTTTATCTTAGTTAAAGTCTTCGTGGGTCTTAAAAAGGTTCATTGTAAAAGAAAACTGAAAGGAAACACAGGTTGCAGCTATCCTAGCACCCAGAGTACACCCATAGTTTAAGTGTTTTGCTTTTATTTTTCACTTTCAATCCATTCCTCATTAAATAACGTGAGATTTTTTTCGTAAAATTTTATTATGAAGCAAGCTTTGTGTACATGATTGCGGCGTGTTGACCTTATAGGAACTCGTAGTTTCTCATAGGAATTGATAGGTCCTCATAGGAACTTGTAGGTTCTCACTGGAAATTAAAGGTTCTCATAGGAACTTGTAGGTTCTGATCGGATCTCATGGGTTCTTGTTGGAATTCAAGCTCTTATAGGAACTCATTGGAACTCATAGATTCTCATTGGAACTCATAGGTTCTCATTGGAACTCATATGTACTCATTGGAACTCATAGTTTCTCATAAGAATTCGTAGGTTCTCATAGGAACTCGTAGGTTCTGATTGAATCTCATCGGTTCTTGTTGGAATTCAAGCTCTTATAGGTACTCATTGGAACTTATAGGTTCTCATAGGAGGTCATATGTTCTTATAGGTTTTCTTATGAACTCAGGTTTTTTTGGAGCTCATGGCTTCTTATTGGTTTTCACTGGAACTCACAAGGTTTTCATATGAACTCAGGTTCTCATTGGAACTCATAGGTTCTCATTGGAACTCCTATGTTTTCATAGGAACTCATTAGGTTCATTATACATTTAATGTATGATGGATGTTTTTGGAAGGTATCTTTGGAAGGTAGCTCCTGTACAATACTACTCCATTAATGCATGTCATACCTCATACAGTGTAGATATTGTGGGGATCTGGAACAAATTCAGTCCATTTGCTTGAATCCTTATGGAATAAAAGTGCTCGCTACTCGTCATTTCCCACGACGTACCACTGTGTATAGTGTTACAGTATGACCGTGCTCCCTTGGACTCACTTGCGTGTTTTTGTTCAGGTGAGACTCCAGCGTATCACTACGGCACCCATTACTCCTCTGCCATGATTGTAGCCTCCTACTTGGTCAGGATGGAGCCTTTTACGCAGATTTTCCTCAGGCTGCAGGTGAGTGATGGGATGCCAATGAACAGAGCTCATAAATGAACGTATTTCCTGTCATCCTGAGTAGTCAAGTCATATTTATTTATATAGCACTCTTTATAATTGAGCATTGCCTCAAACAAACCCAAACTTACCAAGCCTAGGGCGACAGTGGCAAGGAAAAAGTGTTGTAAGGATTCAAAAAGGGCCAGTCCTCTTTCGGTGGCTTAGATATTAATTGCAATAATTAATTGTACAAGTTGTAAATCCTAACATTCATTCATTCATTCATCTTCTTCTTAATCCACACGGGGTTGCAGGGCAGCCGGCAACTCTTGGCGCAAGGGCAGGAACAAGCCTAGACGAGGCGCCGATCCATTGTAGGTCACACACTAAGGGCCACTTTAGAGACACCAATTAACCCAACACGCATGTCTTTGGACTGTGGGAGGAAACCGGAGTACCCGGAGTAAATCAGGGAGGACATGCAGACTGCACACAGAAAGGACCAAGGCCGCTCCACCCTGGGACTGAACCCGGGACCTTCTTGCTGTGAGGCAGCGGTGCCGCCCACTTAGGATCTTCAGGCCTCAGCGGGAAAGTAGTTCCCCTGACAAGCGAAGAATGGAAAGAGTTACTGTCCTATGGTGGGGCGTGGGCATGGTGAGACTGGCTGTTGTTGATGGAAACCAGTAGAGTAATGCTTAAGTGGAGAAACATCTTAGTGTGTAAGGCTGGAACAGGTACTGGAACTCGGAGAGAAAAGAGAAAAGGTAGTTAGTTGGTAGACAGTCAGGACGCCTTAAGCACATGTTTTGTGTCCCAAAGCCTGTATGAGGCCCATCTCCAGCGTCCAAATGTTGTTCCGTTTTTCATTCTCAGGGTGGCCACTTTGATCTGGCGGACCGAATGTTCCACAGCGTGCGGGAAGCCTGGCTCTCAGCCTCCAAACACAACATGGCCGACGTCAAGGAGCTCATCCCCGAATTCTTCTACCTACCGGAGTTCTTGCTTAACTCCAATAACTTTGACTTGGGTAGGTTTAAAATCGAACCAAACCTCCACGTTTAGCTTTTCGTTTCCATGATGTAACCTTTAATGCATCGTTCATGTGCTCATACAGGGAGTAAACAGAACGGCACCAAGCTGGGCGATGTAATCCTGCCTCCCTGGGCCAAAGGAGATCCGAGAGAGTTCATCAGGGTCCACAGACAGGTCTGAATGATGCCCTCATTTGTAATATTGTACCACATACAGTACTGTACAAAAGTCTTAGGCCACCATTAGATCCGTTGTTTTAGCAGTGGCCTCTGCTGGCAGCATGTAGTGTGACCTCCCGAGAAAAAGGAACTTTTTAGCCACCACCCCTCTAAGCAGACCAATCCCGATCAAGCTTTTAGGTGGGGTCAACTTGGCATCACGATGAAGCTCCCAGATGCTGCTGCTGATCAAATTTACGGGGAGGTCACACTAAATACTTGCTCTTAGAGCTTTTTTTTTTTTGTAATACTGCTTAGAAAATGTTTTGTATTTTGTGATTGAACTCTAATAAAGAGAGAAATAATTTTATACAGTAATAATATATCATTAACAAAACATCAAATCTAATTGTGTTTAAGGCTCATGTTCCGTACTGTACTGTATCTTATTAGGAAAAAAAAGGGTGATACTGCAGATTATGATATTTTATTTTATTTTATATTTTCCATAACGGTAGAACTAGTGTACTAATATACTAACTAGTGTAGGATGATGTCTGTTTGCCTTTATGATTACGACCTGATAAGGATATTCTTCTTCTTCTTATTATTATTATTATTATTATTATTATTATTATTATTATTACAGCCGATTCCGGTTAATGGGACGTGGTTATTTTGGTCCTAATAACCAGCTGGTCCGATTAATCGAACATGTCCTATGTTACAAGACGGGACGTGCTATAATTTATGTAAGATATTAAATGTTTAATAAACGTTTATTGTACGATTTACACGTATAGCGAACGTACAAACAAGAACTACTGTTGCTTATCAACTTTGTTCATTGATAAATAAATTTGCAACCAAGTTTTTGAAACGATCTACAACACAATGTATAGATACTCAGCATGCGAAGTAATAATACT
>JAUZST010007245.1:0-14304 GCA_034779995.1 Parotocinclus haroldoi | reverse complement strand
AGTAATATCACACTGACATTTGTGGTTGTATACACACACACACACACACACACACACACACACACACACACACACACACACACAGTGGATGCCAAAAGTAGGAGATCTCTAGTAAAAAGCTTCTATTCAGCATTTATCTCAAGTATAATACAGTGTTTTTTATTATAATTAATAAAAGCAAAGCTTAGCCCTGGAATATCCTGGTTATAGAGGATGGTCTGGAGCCTAGCCAGAAATTCACTGAAAGCTTCAGGTTCAGGGGATCAACAGCCCATCATGTTCTGTAGCTGTAACACCAACCTTGCAGTTCCTATTTGACCCCAAAGAATTATATTTTCGTTTACAAATGGCACGACACAGCCATACGGGAGGACTGAACAATATAATTTAGTACTGCAAAATGCATGAATTGCTTTTTAAAAATGCTAACTGCTTTATTAACTGCATTTAGTAAAAGACTGCAAGTGTTGCTAACAAATACTTTTTTAAATGCAAAATTATTATTAGGTACTAAACTGTACTGTCTTCGGCAAACATTACATTTGTTGTTTCGGCAATGGTGTAATGACCATGCATAACAGATTGTCAATGATTGGATCTCAGATTTTCAAACTTGACTTTGTGAAGCTGCCAGATGCTATTATTGTTTGAAGGGCAAGTCACAGTATACACTTTTGTTTTCCAAAATTTGGTGGCTATTTCAAAGCGAGTATGAAGTGAATCTTTTTTTTTATTAGATAAGAACATCAGGAAACCAAACGATAAGTCAAATAAAGTTGTTTTGTAAGACAAATGGGAATCAAAAACAACTTTAATTTAATTGGTGAAAATGCAATATCTAAAAGGCTGAAAGGGCTGAAGTATCTGAAAATTCAAAGTGCACATCCTGCTATTTCCTCTGCTACACGGTTTGCCTAAATGTGAAGCTTGGAGATCCATAGGGCGTCTCGAAGCTGCTCAAACATGTACCCAGATATTTCGAAATAGCCTCAATTTTTAGTGATCAATGTATATTTTGTAGGCTATAGAAGCTGTTTTTTTTCCGATTGTATTTTTTCTTCTCCAGTTTCTTAACACTGCATTTCCTGAATTTTCTGCACGTATTCTAATAGGGAGTCTGAGTAATAATTGCATGTGCTTTTTATATAATTGCTGTAACAATAGTATATCTAATCTACTGGTGGCCTAAAACTTTTGCACAGATCTGTGTGTGTGATTGAGAGTGAAAGAGACTAATATATATATATAATGAATCTTTCCTGCTGGGTTGATCAGGACCTTTTTTCCCTCTTTCCTTGTAGGGGAATTTTCAGCGTTTAAGTAGTGCTGCTGATTCAAATGCCCATCTCTGGTCACTTTTTAAGACGTCTTGTGTTCCTACAGTGGATTCATCCATACAACATAAAACAGAACACACCTAGTTTCAAAAGAATGTGCTGTTTTTCTTCCTCTTTCCCCACAAAGAGACTGATGGAATCACACACAAAAAAATCATCTGGGCCGCACAGCTTATTTAAAGCAAACAAAACTCAAGAACAACATCGTAACCCAGAACGACGCACAGATTGTATACGTGACACTGAGGTGACGATGGCCATGAGATGAAAGCAGAGGTGGAATGCAAAAGTCTTGCCATGAGAAGGAGGACCGCCTGATCTGAGTCACTCAGACTGATGGATGCTTGGTGACTGGAGCACTGGCAAGTCAGAACACGGGCTCACCCAGACCAGTGGCGTGATTGGAGCGTGTGCTGGGTTGCATGCAGGAAATGGGTTCATGTAGCAGCCGGTCTCAAGCCACTGTCACACTCAAAACTTTAGGACGTTAACAGTATGTCTTTATAGTGGCAGTGTTACGGATTTGTTATTCACATTTGTGGGTTTTAAACCAGTGATTCACACATTTGCCCTGAAAGTCCCAGTATACGTGACGTCTCGCAGGACAAATTCCACAGTCTCCCTCTCTCCCCACCCCCTCTCTAAGGCCTCAACTGTCATTCATTAATTGGGATTACAGGAGCTTAGGTGGTGCAGTATCCTAACACGGCCCACCAACACAGTCCAGGACTGCCGAGTCGGGCATCACGTACAAGCGTGTTTGGCTGTGTCTGAGGGAGGGTCGGAGGGAGGGAGACCAGTCTAGCAATTATCCCCTAATGTTGCAATGCTGCAACAGCAACCTCTCCGGGCCTTGCAGTGTTCTGCTGTCTTATTTGGGCCACGCTTATGCCTGTGCCTCATCCTCTTCAGGATAGGCGTAGGACCCCAATGACATAGACCAGGACCAAGCATGGATCTCAACAATGAATAACATTCATTTAATAGCAGTGCTAATCCCGGTACAGGTACCGTTTGTTACCTGGTAAGGTTTCAACTCCTGTTAACGTGAACCCTTACCAGGGATTTGTGCTAGTTCTTGAACAGGTCAATTGTCAAACTGCGTTTTCCCCTCTGGTTTACGCTTCTCCCCCATACCAGCTAATTCCCACTAAACTACTGTGTGAAAGTGGTTCAGAGAGGATGTCGGTTGTGAGATACCATTGCAAGACGTTTCCTTTTTCATCAAGTTAAAATCTTTTCCTTCCTGTTTACATTCTGTTTTTCTTATCCTTCCAAGATGCCCTCAGTCCATTCCGTAAGTAGATATTTTATGTATGGAAATCATTTACCTGGCAAAAAGAAGAGCGGATACTTTACAGTTTTACGATGATCTGATAAGGCCTAAGCAAAATGTTTCTATGAACAGGACGAGCTTGCACACACGTGGCCCGTTTTAATATGATTTGGGTCTGAGCTCAAAAGAGCGTACTGTTTTTTTTTCTATGTCATTACCCTAAGAGCCTGAGCCATTGTTTATGACTGGTGTGCATGCACTTATTTGTGAGTAACATTTCTGTCTGAGGATTTCAACACTCTATGGTAGGGTAAAACCAAATATGAATTATGGATTTGTTATAGAGGGTTGGTGGCTCTAGTAGCAATATTAGTGTATTCTTTTTGGTGGTTTCATTGTAGTGTAGTGTAGTTCATTCTTTATAGTGGATTTTTAGGGGTAGTGCATTTATTATGGTGGGTTAGAGTGTTCTTTATAGCAAGTTAGTGCATTACTTATATAGGGTGAGTGGATTAGTAATAATTGCTTCTTTATAGCAGATTAATTGAATTCTTTATATCTGATTAGCACATTTGTAATAAAAGGTTGGTGCTTTCTTCATAGTTTGTAGCTTTTTTTCATTATAGAAGGTTTGTGAAATATAGTAAGTTACTGCATTTGTTATATTTGGATTACTGCTTTCTTTGTAGCGGGTTAGTGTATTATTTATTGGTTAGCATTATTTATAGCAGGTTAGTGCATTAGCAATAGGGGGTTAGTGCTTCTTTATAGCAGATTATTGAATTCGTTCTAGCAGGTTTAGTGCATTATTTCAATATTATTTAGCAGGTTAGTGCATTAGTTATAGGGGGTTAGTGCTTCTTCTGAATATTTTATAGCAGGTAAGTGCATTAGTTATAGGGGTTAAGTGCTTCTTCTGAATATTTTATAGCAGGTAAGTGCATTAGTTATAGGGGTTAGTGCTTCTTCTGAATATTTTATAGCAGGTTAGTGCATTAGTTATAGGGGGTTAGTGCTTCTTCTGAATATTTTATAGCAGGTTAGTGCATTAGTTATAGGGGGTTAGTGCTTCTTCATAGCAAATTGAATATTTTGTAGCAGGTTATTGTATTAGTAATAGTGCTTGCTTTGTAGTGAGATACTTTTTTCATTACTGCACGTAGCTGAATTCCTTATAGTGGATTGTTGCTTTCTGTATAGTGGGTTAGTGTATTATTTATTGCATTGTTGCACATTCTGTATAGTGGCTCAATATATTATTTATAGGAGTCTGTGAATTACTTATAGGGGGCTTAGTTGCTTCTTTTTACCGGGTTAGTGCAATCTTTAGCATGTTAGTTGGTTTGTTGTACTGGGTTACTGTGTTCCATATTGGGTTAGTAAATTTGTAGTAGTGGGTTAGTGCTTTCTTTATTACAGGTTAAAAATGTTATTGCAGATTTGTGAACTAGATGCAGAGGAGATATAGGAGGTTAGTGGTTCTAATAGCAGATTCATGCATTCTTCATAGCTGGCTAATGAATTTGTGATGGCGAGTTTGTGCATTTGTTAAGTTGGATTAGTGCTTTCTTTATCGCAGGCTAATGCATTCTTTAAGAGTAAAGTGCATTGTTCTGTAGTGTTAAATGATTTGTTTTACTTGAACAGTGTATTTTTATTTTAAGTTAGTCGACTCATTATAGTGGGAGCTGCATTCCTTATGGTCACTGGATTAGTTATTGGGGTTAGTGGTTCTAGTAGCAGGTTATTGTACTCCTTGTTGTGTGTTAAGGGATTTGTTGTAGGGGCCCGTTGTACCAAGTAAGTGTATTAGCTATAGGGGTACATGGTTACAGTGGGAAATTATTCATTCGTTATAGCATCGGGTTTATACATCAATTATAGCGGGTTAGTGCATTTTTCAAAACAGTTTAGGGGATACATTAGTGGACTAGTGGACTAGGAATTGGTGAATTCTTGTTAGAGAGGGCTAGAGGTGTCAGTAGGAAGTGTGTTCTATTTATAGGAGTTGGTGGTTGTAGTCGCAGGTTAGTGAATTTTTATAGAACATTTGTAGATTTGTTATAGCAGGATATAGTGGTTGTAGGCACAGGCTAGTGATTTTTTTGGGGGGTCAGTACATTTTTATAGTGCCTTTTTTATTACTCGTAGTGGATTAGTGGTTCAAGTAGCAGGCTAGTTGATTTATTATAGTGGGTAAGTGAAAATTACTAATAAGTTCATTCTTATTTGCGCTGCATAAACAAAAGTTTGTGGACATCACTTCTTGTTCGCTTTTTTATTTTTTTTTATTTTAGCCACTACTACTGGTGAACTAGCATCAAATCTCAGTTAAGATACAATGAAAATAGAATGGGTTATACTGAGGACCTACCCTAAGTGGCTCTCAGCAATTCATTTTTATAGGTATCTACCTCTCCAACTAACTTTCTTGCCTCGATTTGAACTCCATCAGATGCCACTGAGGTTAACTTGTACGGCAGCTGTGAGTCAGGGCTCATTGGCCATCATCAGTGCCTGACCTCAAAGCGACGTTCCACATTCTACTGGAAACTCCTTCTCAGAAGAGTGAAGGCTGTTGCAGCAGCAAAGGGGAAAGAAACAAATCCAAGCGAAAACCAACATTTTTGGATGTGGTTTTTGGGTGTCCAGAAACGTTTGTTTATCTGCTGTACGTGGCCAGATGAATAAAGTAAAAAAGCAAGTAAGAACACCTCATGCAGCTATGGAATGTCATCTATAACATATCTACAGTTTTCAGAGCTCAAGTAACTTTTCTGCAGTACTGTTCCACGTCTGTGGCAATACGAAACATTCTGCCAAATACACACGCTGTATAGAATTTGCTCACAGATTTGTGTGTGCACCACCATTAAACGAAGGCTCTAGCTCATTGTTTGAAATCGATATCACACAATCTTCAGGTTGTCAGGTCTTTTAATTGCGTGAATGTGATTGCTAATTATGGGTTGTGCATATCAAAAGAGACTGTTAGAACAAGAATCAGTTCCCATAGCGTCCTGAAGGAGTTTGATCCCGTGTCAGAGGAGATGGGTTCGTGTACCGTAATGTTTAGTTGTACACTGTAGCTCTTTTGCGTTGTGTTAGCAGCATACATCTTTGTTGCTGCTGCCACACTCACTGTGAAGTGGCCGTGTGATATGTTGCACTCGCTGACACGCCCCCTGCTAAATCGAAGCTGCGTCCATTTCTTCCTGGCTCCGGCTGCAGGTTTCTTGGCGGCAGATCATCCTTTGTGTTTATCAAGGTTTAATGGATCAAGTGTCTTGCCCCTTTGCACAGGGCATTCGTTCTTTCCGTTTGTTAAGACTGTGTTTATTTTTTCTTTTTCTTTTTTTTTTTTTTTCCTTGGACAGGCAGGCCTGCAGAAATCGATTTATTTATGTAGCTTTTGTTCTGGTTTTATTTTTAGCTGTTTGTGATTACCTAAATGGACGTTAAGCTGTGTGTCTTTTGCACTTTTGTAAAATGGATTGATGCAAACAAGCGATTTGCCTTTTAACAGGGAGATCATTTTGTCGCAGTGTGTGAGGCATGACTAACGGGCTCTATTACACAGGATTAAAAAGTCGATATGAGATGGGGCTAAGGGTGAACAAGGTTTACGGCATCGAAAGATAGACATAACCATTACGCCATTTGCTTCGCGCTCATTGTTTTTACTGTTACAGAATACGCCCGGATCTGCTTTGGGGTTAGCAATTCAGATCGCAAGTTGGGCACCCCTGGTGAATTATCTTGACAAAAACACACCTCTGAAGAAATGGGAAAGTGTAAATTCCTACTTTGAACCTCATTTACACTTGACGGGATCTCAGGTGGGTCTGGAGCCTGTCCTGGAATTCATTGGACATGGGCAAAAGTGCTCCCTTAATGGGACACAAGTCCATTGCAGGGTTGCGTAACCTCACCACCTGTTGCAAGCACTGTCTGGGCTTCAAACCAAAGTCCTCAGAAACTGCTGTTTCGGGCAGACGGCTCCTACCTCGGAGCCACAGGAGCTGCATGTCTTAAGGATGCAAAAAGCAAAGCATTCTATTTAACCTCCACTTATCATGGAATCTCAGAATTCACTGACTGCAAGCAGAATGTGACTCCATCACGAGATGTAGTACACGCACCACTTGAAATTCACTTGGTAACCCTAGTCCAGGGTTCGGGCCCAAACTCTCTCAAATCGGGACACGTTGGCTAGTGCTGTCGCCACACAACTCTAGAGACCGTTGTTGTGTGGAGTCCTTTGCATGTTCTCACTGTATTTAAAAAAAGATTCCTTTGGCTGACATGGTCAGGCCTCTAAAGGGTCCCAGTTGTGTGTGTACCCTGCTATGGCGTGGCGTGTCCCTTCTTGTGCCCTGTGCTACCAGCTACCCACAACCCTGATTTGGCATAAAAAATAATGAGGTGGTATAGAAAATAATGAGTAACACATCACCGAAGCTCTGAAAGAACTTCTCTGTAAAGGTTGCGTTCACTTGGGGTTGCAGTCTCTGGGGTGCCCAAACTTTTGCATACGACCGTGTTCATGTACTAGTGAAACCAACAGATTTCCAAAGTGGTTATTACATATTGACTATGAGGATGTAACCTGATGGCCAAGGTCTAAAGGTTTTAAACTTAAACTAAATTATTCCTTCTTCTTGGGTGGCACATCGCCGCAAGCGGTTGATCCCTCGTTCGATTCTGACCTCGAACTCCATCGCGATGGGGTTTGCATGTTCTCCCTGTTTCTGTGTGGGCTCACTCCAGGTTTCAATACACATTCTGTAGACATTCATTAGGTTAATTGGCCACTCTAAATTGGCCTCAGTATGTGTTTGAATAGTATTGTTATAACCTTGATTGTGTCACAAAAAGTGATGCCGATGTGACGTTAAATTAATAAAAGCAGTTATTGCTTTGATGTTGCGACATCATAAACATATCATTTGGACATTTCATCATGCTTTATTTAACAGCTACGTTTTCAGGTGTAGAAGCAGATGCCTTCCCACATGCCATGAACCTGGGATGGATAATTTTTAGGTGGGAGGGACAGAAGGGAAAGGAGCTGCTAGTTTTTAAGAGTGCTGTATTTATTTTCAAGATGTGCTTATTTTATATAACAATGTCCCTACAAAAGTTTGACTTTGGAACAATTGCTGTCATGACTAAGGAACATTGAGACATTTTGGGGTTTTAATTCCTCCCAAACCTTCCACCTCACTCCCTCTGTCTATACCCAAATGTATTTTTTGTCAGCACCCTTTTTTGCCCTGCCTGCACCTTAAAGCCCTAGTATGAATGAAATCACCTGAGAAGTACCATTGAAGTTTTTTGGGAGACACTTTTCACTTGTAAATAGATGTACAAAGAAAATACTGTCCGTTTGCTAGGAGGCATGGAGTTAACAACAATGAAATGAGTTCTACAACATTTCCAATGAAGAAATAAAAGTTAAGTAAAGAGTTTTTGATAGATGAAATTGAGAAAAAAATATTTCTGTGTAAAAATATTTAAGACTGTATAATAAAAGGAGAAAGAGCTTAATGTATTTGTTGTGAATATGGAAAACTGATATATTAAAGAAGTGCATGAAAACATTTTTCTATGTATTTCTATGGGTTTTTTTGTGTGTGTTTGTATCTTGCAGGGCACAAGTTAACGAAATGTAGAGAATATAATGGGACGAAAGTATAGTTATAGTCCAGAATTAATCACTGGCATCACAATTAATGTGTTTTTCAATGCAAAATCTCCCTCTCTTCTATGATGTGAATTTCCCATTTCACCACGCCCCAAAGGTGATCTATTGGATTGAGATTTGGTGATTGTTGACTACAGTGGACTTCAAGAAACCAGTTTGAAATTTGAGCTTTGTGACATGACGCAAACAAGATGGGTACGTTGTGGTCATAAAGGGCCAGATATGGTCAGCAACAATACTTGGGTAGGCTGTGACGTGTAAACAATGCTCAGATGCTATTAATAGGCTCAAAGTGTGCCAAGAAAATATTCCCACACGCAATTACACCACCACCAGCAGCAGCTTGAACTTTTGATTCACAGGATAGATCAATGCTTTCATGTTGTTTACACCTAATTCTGACCCTACCATACAAACGTCAAAGCATAAATTGAAACTCGTCAGCTCAGGCGACATTTTTCCAATTTGACATTGTCCAGTTTTGGTGGAGCTGTGCAAATTGTAGCCTCAGTCGTCTCTCTGGCATCGACACGTGATTTTTCTCACGTTGAGAGCTACCCCGAGGATTGTTCTTTTTTTATTTTTATTTTTTTAGAGCATTCTCTGTGAACCATAGAGACAGCTGTTCATGAAAATCACTGTGTATCAACAGTTGTTGAAATACTCAGACCAACCTGTCTAGCATCAACAACCAAGCCATTTTCAACATCACCTTAAATCCCCTTTCATCCCCATTCTGATACTCAGCTTTCAGCAGATTGTCGTAAACATGTCTACATACCTAAATGTATTGAGATGCTGCCATATAATTGGCACCATGATATAGGCTCAACTTCGCTGTTGGGCCTTTTGCCTGTGTATTTTTTTCTGAATACATAGTTTATGTTCACTGGTACTTTTAATTGTGACTGGGGGATCTGCTGCATCTGTTCTGTAGTTAGAGCCAGTAAGTCCATGAAGGACCCCCCCCTTGCTAGTGGATATTCAGGATTATCATTATTGCTGTTGTTGTTTGGACATTACATTTGTTTTTGGCCAGTTCAACTAACATCATTTCAGTGCTAAGGAGAGACGGGTTAAATTATGGTCTTTTTATTGGCTGTACACAAATGCATGTTATTGAACAATTGCACTGTAGCAGAAGTGTGACATTCTATTTCCCATTGGTAAATTCAAACACATCCTCATATTTACACAAATTGTAATATATTTCTATATAGGTATCCTTTGTACAATGTACAGTTTTGCTCTCAAGTGAAATATGGACTGCAAACAAACTTCCTCAGCTTCAGATACAGTCAAAGCATGCAAGTTATGTCTAATAGAGGCATGAAAGAAAATCGCAGTTTGGAGTTGCAATGTCTGTAAGCAGGTCTTAATAGCAGCCAAAGCAGATAAAAGTTGAAGCCAAGACACACTTAGCGAGTCATTGTTTTATCTAAAGGAGTTGGTTTAAAGTATCCACTTACATCACGACGGCCTCTAAATTTCACAGGTCGTTAGTGAATAAGTAACTATGGCTAGAACTACAGGACTGTTCCACTAAGTAACACAGCTCGAAAGATAACTGTTCCCAGTGTCCAATGCTCATGAAGCATAGGGAGAAAGACGTGGGATATTGCTTTCACGATTACAGTTCCAGCCATGAACAATCAATAAACAAAAGCATTCTGTGTGCTAATTGTAAAGACTACGAGCTTTTCAGTGTGTTGTTGGCATTCGTACAAAATAAAGGAGTTGACATTTGACTGTAACGGGAGGACGTCTGGAGGAAAAAATATACGATTGTCTTATCTACAACAAAGCAGCTGAGAGGAGCTGAGAGGAATACAACAAATAAAACATTGTAAGAAAATAAAGCTACTATGATTTCAAATAAATTATCTTCACAGTTTAAAATTATTTGCATCACAATAATCCATATGTTAGCTACATATTGATAAACTGTACTCATAAATCTCTTATTACACATTGGAAACAGGAAGATTTGTCATTCGATCAGTTCTTCTTTCTCCTTTTTTAAAACCCTATATGGTCAATACAATATAAAATCTCTTTCTTACTCTTTTTGAACTCTGTTCAGCACTCCGTGTAGAAATATATGGTGTGTATATTGGGATAGATCCCATCTTTAAATAAAAACAGACTTTAAAATGCACACGGAGACCATTTTATGAGCTTTTTCTGACACTAGCATTAACTTCAGATGTTCTTTGGATGACGTCTTATTATTTTTCTTGTCCACCAGTTACTTTGGGTTCAGGGTGTGGACCACACCCATGCTGGTATTACAGTCCTAGGATAGTTTTACACTGAAACAGTAAGACACACACAAAACAAAACGGAGCAAAAAAAAGAACCAGACATGCATTTGGCAGGAACAGAAATGCACCATTAAAGCAGCATACTCAAGCTTGGCATCACGTAGAAGCAAAAGCAGATGAATTAGCAACATGTTCACTTGGTCATGGTGGCGAAGACCAGTGTTATGACGTCGTCTTGTAAATCCCAGTAGTATTTCCAGTCGTCTTGCACAGTAGTGAGTCTACATTTCGTGTCCACAGTTGGAAATGCAAGAACAGCATTCCGATCTTCAATCCAGTACTTGAATACCAGTTTAGAATAGCATTTATAATTATAAAAGTTAAAGGCGACAAATGGCCCATGCAGTTTATTGACATTGAATATTGATTTTACACGATCTCAAGGCAATGATGAGCTGCTCAGTTTTTAGTGTGCTAAGCACAGTGGTTGTTTTGGGGATTGATAAAACACAGACAGGACTTTCCAAAGAGAATGATGTTACCTAGGCGAACACATTTTAGCCAGGGGAGTATGACAGACTGCTTCTCATCTTTAGACCGAGTCTATTAATGAATAAAACTAGATGTCAGGTACACCTGTACAAGATAGCCACTGTAACCAATGAAATTCGCTTTTACATAGTCTGTGACTAATCCTCCACTATTCACTGCTACAAACAATGTAAAAACTTTAGGACCATCAATGAATGATAGCAAAAGATGAACAATTACTGAGTCTGGTAGTTTTCACTATTACAAGTCTATAACCAGAGTACATCTGAATGGTGGAAGTGTGTTTGGAAAGTCTGTTTCTAATTTATCAAACAACATTTTCTTATCGTGATACTAGACAGATGTGTGTAATATATGGCACAGTGCAAACTCGAGAATGTTCAATACAATACTGCAGTTACCAGCTAGATACCAGAGTGGTATGTTATACATGGGTGATCTGTCAGTCAACCTTGCTTTCAAAGATAATCCAGATTTTAGGCCAATAGCAGGCCTCCAATACTGATCATGCATTCCTATTGTAATCAAATCTGAAATGAAAAAAGAAATGCCACACAAAGGTAGCTACTAAAACCCTAAATAACGGGCAGCAGAGGCTATTTTTCAGCGACAGTCTGCAGATCTGCTTAAGACCATGAGCAGAATGAAAGTGGCATCACGTAGCAAACATTTGTCTTTGCCCAGCAATTACAAAGTCAGAGTGCTGTTACGGTATTTCCATGATGATGCACAGCACATGAAATGAAACACAGCTGCAGGCTGATGCTATCCAATTGCTAATCTGTCGGGGAGAAAAATGGGCCCGCATCCTCCAAATCGCATGGCGTTATACGGCTCACAAACTTTCATCTTGGTTGTCTATGACACCAGATGACTCTTACAGTTAATCCTGCAGTAAAATCCTGCGGTGAAATAAAAAAACAGGTATCAGACAACAGAGCCCTTGGAAGAGGAGAGATGGATAGAATGAATGCGAGTGGCCAGGGTCCGCTCCAGGTCATGAAGGACGTCAAAAGAAGGGCTGGGAGTGGGGCCAGGGCTCTCAGCAGACACGTCGTATAGGAGCTGCTTAAAGGGTTCCAGCTCGATCAGCAGCACCATGT
This sequence comes from Parotocinclus haroldoi, assembly GCA_034779995.1. Classification (NCBI taxonomy): domain Eukaryota; kingdom Metazoa; phylum Chordata; class Actinopteri; order Siluriformes; family Loricariidae; genus Parotocinclus; species Parotocinclus haroldoi. The sequence goes on along the minus strand of JAUZST010007245.1, from coordinate 2,065 downwards.
TCTTCAGGAAGTAGCCTTCGATGAACGCTGCCAGCTCAGATGCTCCCAGGAACTGAGAATAAATAAGATTATTAAGAAAATAATAGAGTACAAATGCAAAGAGTATGCACTACAAATGTAAGGACACTATTTGCAGAACTATTTCAATTATGCAAATTTCTGAAATACTCTATGTATGACACTCTAATGATCAGCCACACCAACTTCTAATGGGTCAATAATATACAGATATGACTCTCCATAGACAGTAGAGTGGGATGTACTGAACACCCCAGTGACCATCAGTATGACACTTAGGTCTCATAAGTCATAGATCTCTGCCACCCAGCATGCCAGATCCTCAACTCTCTATACAAATGGGTTGCACTTTTTTACATGGCTGACTTGCACCTTAACTCAACCAAACATCCTTAAGATCAGTTGAAATGCCAACAGTGGGCCAGGGCTTATTGTACATTATCACTTACAATCATTCATCCGGCGGCTGGAAACAACAGTTCCTGAGGACCTGGGTTCAAACCTCAAACTGGCCTTGCAACGTAACCGAAAACATGGCAGTTAGAGGGCTTTCCCATCCAGGGAGTACCTCAAACCTGACTAGGATAAAAGGGTGAACAAGCCTCACCACAAACATCGAATAAATTTAGCCTCCTTTGCACCAAACAGTTTGGGAGGACCTACCTTCAACACCCTGAGAACAACTTTCATTACAGGACCTCTTTTGGTTTGCATTCACACCTCCAGGAGGAACACTGTGTTGTGCTGAAGTGCATATATAAGCTCAGTAAAACCTGAAATCCACTGTTGGACCAGTTATCTGTGTTTTTGTGTTTGTGTTTATATGGCTACCAAAGTACAAGAGTAATTTAAACATGGCAGTCGAGATCTGGACCGATCGCTATACAGACCATCATACTCTTACTACTAATTCACAGCATACTTGCTACACTCGTGCTAAAAAAAGATCCTACCCTGAATCAGGAGCTAAAAAGTCCCTATACACTGCGTTCTAAGAACTAGTCATTCCCAGTTGCTGAGGTGCGAACAGTTCTAAGAACTTTGACAGTATAGGACCATAATATGAGTTCCTGAGGTATAAATGCACGAGTAAACACATTTCCATTACCATATCTCTTTAAATAGAATGTGTTAGAGATACTAACAGAGTTTGATGAAAAGCACTATGGCAGGAAATGATGTTTTACCTTGGCATGTTTGTATATGTCCACACACGTCTCTATGGTGATGTTCTTGGAGCAAATGATCTCACAATGTCTCTGGAGGGCCTCAAGCTGGAAGAATCTGGCTGCAGACAGAAGCTGTGAAAGAAATAGATGATTTTTAATTGTCAGGCTAGGATGTTCCTTAAGGAAGAGTAAAATTGATTCATATTAATTTACTGATTATTATTGAACTGTGTTTCACTGACCAAACACTGGAAGAACTGTGACATAGCCCAAAAGGCGATATATGATTTCTATACAAGCGTTCAAAAATAACAGCTTAGTGCTTTTTTGTCACAGTACATGATTAATGCATAACACAATACTGTATATGAGCTTATATACATGAAAAGTTTATAGTGTTTTTACATGTCATTGGCTTAGTAGTAGTGGCATTTTGTGGTTCTATCCTTTATGATATCCTCACACCATACAGGCCATACAGGTTTCTGCATGGAAATATGTTTCCTGTGGCACATTTGCCCACAGATGTTGCAGTTGGGCCTGTATATCCTGCACATTCGTCTGTTTCAGAAAACTGACATCCCACCTGGTTATTTCATAGCTGCACAATATTTTACTTGGTAAATAGAATACAGTGGTCACTCGCCACTTCGCGTGGCCTCAGTGCATCGCGGGTTTTCCAAATATATGAATAGAAAGAATAATCTTTTACATAAAAAAATGACAAAACGTATAAAAACGTGTTATATTCTAACAATAAAGGAATGTTATAAATCATATAATATTACGATTTACAGTAATTAGCTGTTGTATCTACTCAGTGTGTAGGATATGAGGTGCTGTAAGCTCGGTACGGACGGAGCATGTGTGATACGAGA
>JAUZST010007244.1:0-14304 GCA_034779995.1 Parotocinclus haroldoi | reverse complement strand
TCAATTAATCTAACATGCATGTCTTTGGACTGTGGGAGGAAACTGGAGTACCCAGAGTAAACCCATGCAGACACAGAGAGGACATGCAGACTCTTCACTTAAAGGACCTTCTTGCCGTGAGGCAGCCGTGCTACCCACTGAGCCACCGTGCTGCCTAGAAGTAAAAGTAAGCATGTAAACATAGTAATGTTATATAGCAGTAATGTCCTTGCTTGCTTGTTAGTTCACTTTTGGACTAGTGACTATTTGCTGTGGTTAAAGATTTTTTTGTGCAAGTTACTTGTTTGTATATGGCTTTGTACTACTTATTTTTAACAAGCCACCACTGATTGATAAAGAAGTACAGTTGGGTTTAGTGTTATGTATTCAGTTTTCTATTTAGCCTTTTTCTTAACTATGAGAAACATGAAAGAAAAGTACTTCACGCAAGTTAAGCTCAGTGATCCTTAATTAAACACTGATGTGCTGAGAACTCTGGCTTAACTGTAACTAAGACAGCACAGGTCCTGGGAAATTTTGGTGATACAGTTTATGGGGGCCTCTAGTGGATACATCAACAATGGAAAGCCCAGTCAGGGTCACTTTATATATATTTCATGTATTTTGTTAGGCTTAATGCATCTCCTGTATTTCTAACTGAGGACAATGTGTTTCTCCTGGGGTTTAATGATAGTGAAAAGTGCAGTGTACCGTGTTTTAGACATGCGATATTTTCAATTAATATTCTTCTTTAAGTTTTAGTAGATGCTGAACTTTCTAGTCGTAGTTTTACAGTTAAACATTGCAGTGACAATGGTGTGGTGATGGTGCTGGGTTATCATGTGTTGAGCTGGTACAAGTGGATTAGACACGGCAGTGCTGCTGGAGTTTTAGACAATGGTAACTCACTGTCCACTTTATTAGACACATTCTCCATATTGCTCCACTTTGTAAAAGTGAGAGTAGCTCAACTGTTGTTGCACAGTTTGTGTTAGCAATCATCTACTCCTTCACCAGTGCTCAGTCCAGCAGTGACACTGAGGCATTTTAAAACTCCAGCAGCATTCTGGGTTCTGAGCCACTGATCCACCCGTCTCAAACCAACTCGCACTAACACACCACACCAGCACTGTAGCTGCAGTGCTGAGAATGATTATCAACACAAGCTCTACCAAGTCTGTGCTGGTCCTATGGGGGTCCTGACCATTACAGAACAGTGTAAAGGGGACTAAAGAAGGATGTAGAAAAACAGACCATAGTTGTGGATACACAAAGTAAAGTTGTTAGGGTTCCTACCTCTCGCCCCGGAGCGTTCTGCCGTCCTCGCTGACTGCCGTTACAGAGCAATCGGCGAGGAGGTTTATTTCTGGTGCTTAATTCACGACCTGATGACGGACACCTGCTTCTCCCGTTACTTAAGTGCAGGTCCTAGCATTGTTTGTTGCCAGGTCGTCACGCGCTTCCCGTGCACCCACCCACCGGTGCGCACGGGCATATGCGCACACACCTCGACACTCTGGATGTTCGCTCGTTCGCCGGGCGCGTATGGGGACAATCCCCGATGAATCTAGTATTTTTGGCACACGTTGAGGGTTTCCCTTTCCTTAAGAGCTTAAATTCTCTCCGTCTGCGGGCCCTATTGAGTCTCACTCCCGCCGGCTGCGCGCTCCCATTTGAGACGCGCCCCGACTTCAATTACTCGTGCTATATGCGCGCCCGAACTCACGCTCGCCCTCTGGCGCTTCAGTGCCTTCCGCGATTTATTCGCGCCCGTGCTACATATGCGCGCCTCTATCGTGTTCACTGCGCGTCCGCCCCTTTGCGCTACTGAGTCTATCGTGATCTGTTCGCGCGTTTCTCCCACTCCGGGAGGCAACACAACGGCGTGCCCTTTTTACCTAGCTTTGTGCTAGGTAGCTATGTTTAAGAGTTTTTGCTCCGCCTTTTCCCCCTTTTAGTTTGTTTATATATTATTTCCCCATTATTATTATACGTCGTGGGATTCCTCAGTCCCCGCATCTTTGGGTCCTACCACAAATCATAACAAGTGTAACAACTAAAACTTACTTAAATAAAGAATAAGCAGAATAAAAGCTGAAACATATAGAATGCCTAAGCTTTTTCGCACAGTTCTGCACTCTGATGATTTCATCCTATTATCACCATTAACTTGAGACGATTTCTGACAGCACGACAGAAGAGCTGCAGTCAGCCTGCTGTTTTGGTGTTCCTCCCAATCATCAGGAGAGGCTGGTGAGCCTCATTAGTGGAGGAGCATTGGGAGGTGGTATCGAGAGCACACACTTTGAGAAGGACTCTAATATGATACACAAACTACTTTATTTACTACAGAGATTTCAACAGTAGTGCAGTTTGTGCTCTGGTTTACACCTGGTATATAACCCAGACACATTTTTGTGCCATAACATCAACATTCCAAACGCAAAGCCTTAAAGATACCTAAGGGGAATGTAGTTAAAATACTATTGATGGTTTAAAGTAACCAAGCTGCCATTTTGGGTCCTTGAGCAAGGCTCTTAAGCACAATTAATTTCATTATACCTTGTAAGACTGTATCAGATCTAAGTTGCACTGGATAAGGGCAACAGACAAGGGCACTTTCTGCTAAAGGCTATGATCGTATCTAGGTCTAGGTAACTACATTGGACAATTAACGAGCTACAAAACCAATATCAAAGCAGTGTTACCTGATGCCAGTAATCCATTCTGACTGTCTTCTAATTTGTAGCAAATCAATCAGAATTTCTTGGTATACATCAATTTGTGCTCACATTATATTTCTGGACACCCTCCAAGCCCCAGCCCCACCCCCTCCCCCAACAATCATGATTCCAAAAAAGGAATTTTCCGATCTGAAATTATTGTACATCCTGTCTGACAAGAAGCCATCCGGCCAACATCATCCATAGCAGATGTTCAGAATTGAATCTGTACATGCCTAATTTACCAGAGGTACAAGAGCCAGCTCTTTTTTGTAAAGGATCCTTGGATTATTCACCGTACATGATACATTTCTCGATGGAGCAGAACAGAAGACGTTCAATGGATCAATTGTGAATGCAGTGGGAAAAAAACAACACATCTCACCAAGCCTATTTGTCTAAGCCCATTAGTAGTCAGTAAAGCACAATTAGCAGCTGCAGCGGCTCAGATGGTGGGAGCGGCAGTTCCTCAGAGCCAGTGCAGATCCTAGGTGGGTCGTTTGGTACATTTACAGCATTGTGAATTGCAGGTTAGGTTTCAGATTCTCCCCATGACACTTACCTGGATTAGCAGGGCTAAAACTAGATGCTACATTGTGACTTTCTCAAGAGTCAATAAAAAATCTGTAAACTAACAACGTTTTTGGCTTTGCCTTACTAAATATGTACCGATGCTCACTTTACGATGGTTATTTGAATTTATCGTTTCCAGTGCTCACCATTCCCACCACATGACTACCTATATCAGTGCTGAGTGCTGGAGACTGTGGTGGCCAAGTGGTTAAGATACTAGACTATGGACTAGAAGGTCCAGGGTTCAAATCCCACCTCTGCCACAATTGGATCCCTGAGCAAGGCCCTTAACGCACAATTGCTTAGATTGTAAGTCTGTATTACTTGTACGTCGCTCTGGGTAAGGGAATCTGCTAAATGGCAGAAATGCAAATGTAATGGAGAGTGCATAGTGTACTGTGGTAGCCTAGCAGTTAAGGCACTGGACTCTGGACTTAATGGTCCAGGGTTTCAATACAGTGTACCGTAAGCATGTTTAAAATGTGTCTGGCTTGGCCTTGCACAGACATAATCTGAGAAACACAAGGTTGAAAGCCATCTAGAAAGTGCTTATAGTACGCGACAGATGTACGCGGTGCACAGTTTGCACAGAAATTGAAGGAAATAACAGGATTGTGTTATATGAACGAATAATGTCAAAAAGACTCAAAAAGGGGGACTCATCCTCTTTATTTTTTAAAATAAAATAACATAATCCAGTATGTCGATTAAAAAAACTGAACAATCTAACATTATGAAGAGTATAATAAAAAAGAGACTATAAAACTATGAAGAAAATATTCAATAAAATAAAGTTGGTAATATGCATATTTGATTCATTTCAGTCCAGTACACAGTGTAGGATGTCATGTCCTCATTTGGAAAGTAAAATAATATAATTCAATTCAATAAAAGCAATATTAAAGATCTGCCTTTGTGGGATCTACCTTTTTCAGTTCTTGTTTTGTATTCACACAGATGTATGCCTCCCTAGCAGATTCTAATCTATTTCTACTTGCACACAAGTATCATAAACAACTTGATCTCGACTAACAAAGTGCAGTTTATTACACTGCTTATGCAAATGGGTATTGTAGTAAATCAGAAGTCAAAGTCTATATTTCTATAGCGCTTTTAGTTTTTAGTTTAAATAAACAGGAGCTGGGCAGCGTGGGGACTCGGTGGGCAGCACCTCTGCCTCACAGCAAGACGGTCCTGGGTTCAGTCCCAGGGTGGAGCGGCCTGGGTCCTTTCTGTGTGGAGTCTGCATGTCCTCCCTGTGTCTGTGTGGGTTTACTCAGGTTTCCTTCCACAGTCCAAAGCCATGCGTGTTAAGTTAATTCGTATCTCTAACGTGGCCCTTGGTATGCGACTGTGTGAGTGTACTCTACGATGGATTGACACCCCGTCTAGGGTTGTTCCCACCTTTGCACCAAGAGTTGCCGGGTGGGTACCAACAACTCTGTGTTGATTAAGCGAAATATAATGGATGTATAAACAGGAGCTAAATTAATATTAACAGAGAGAACACAATGAAATGTAGTAATTAAAATAAATGATGGTATGTAGACATATTTTAATAGAATTGTAAATTCTGAAGAATATAATAAGACAGATAATATATGACTGTAGTGATAATAAATAAATGTTATAATGTACAAATGTGCTTATTAGCACTATATAACCCAGTATACAAACTCACTGTATGACCTTGTGTCCTCAACGGGAATCTGATCGCATGACATGCACAGTCACTTCGAGGATGGAGGGAGTTACTGCTGTCACAGTAACTCGGGTCTATAATGAGTCAAAACCCAAGACATCTATATCTATATTCCCATACAGCATTTAGCAGACATCCTTCTCCTGGGGGCTTTACAACTAAAACTGTCCAAAAAGTCCAATAATACATTCAAATTAGTCCATTACTGTAACCCCTGTGCCACCACAATCCCCGAAAGGTACAAATGCCATGGTCTTTTTTGTCTCTATAGATTAATGGATGCCTTATTAGTAATAATTTAATGGGTTATCTATGTTTTACAGGTACATTAAAAACACCTCTTCCGAGCACAATGATTACATAGTGGCAAGTATTAGCTCACACAATGCATTGGTGCATTACATGCCGTTTTAATCATTTCTCCTTATGACAGCAAAATGAGCAAACTGTAACTGTAACAAAAATATGGTGTTGTGTGGTTTCCTTAAAACCAAAGTTCCTCCGATTGTTTATTGGACTACTGCCCAAGCCTAGTTTACAGCATAAATGGCAAATCGTGAGTTATTTTATTCAAAGCACCTCTTGTACTACCACTTAACAGCCTATGAGGGAAGCATCAACACACTCAGTGTGTTACAGTCCAATACCTTCAAGCACATTAACCTGCGTGTTACACCTCTTGCCAACAGCGGTGCACAGTGAACAAAACAGAAAGTGTCGCATCACAATTGACACTAGGGTATGGATGATAGAATGCCATGCATTTGGCTCACATCCAAACTACAGGTCTATTAAATACGTTGAAATACAGTGGCAGCTGTTACAAGAGTTGTCATTAAATGTCAATATAACAAAACAGCTCTGTAACACTAGACATAAACCACAATATCTCTTGGCAGCGCATGACGTCTGGCATGACGTGGTTATGATCTGGGTTGAAGTGTAGGTGGAGCAATAATTAACTACAGTAATCATTTTACATTATACATTATGCAGTATACATACACACATACAGGTATACAAAAGCCAAAGGACACGTCGCATGCCGCATCGTGGACTTTTCGCAAAGGCTGCCAAAACCACTGTTGAGGTTTCTTTGTCGTAAGCGACCTTCACTATGTGGCTTGCCGTCTACAGTCCCGGTTTCTCAGAATTTGGTTATGAGGGTTACAACAGTACTGTGTGAAATTGTTGGTCTTTCTGGGTGTTGTTTCAAAGTTTGCGACTATGAAACGGCAGCTGACATCCCCTGACATCAGACTCGATTTCTGACACGATTCTGATCTTCCTTGATTTGCTACCTGACCACCTTTCCAAGTGATCCAATATGGCAGCTTTCAAGAGGGCAGCCATGTTCCAGACATAGACTAAAAAATACCCCCCCCCCCCCCCTCACCTATTGCTTGCTGGGGTGTTCAGATATCTCCTTTTCCCTTTTTTTTTCTTAAATAAACAGATGTCCTTGTCCTGTTACTTTTGACTTCCACTGTATATTAGTATAACACAGTAATTCTCTGTGCATATATTGTTGTTATATATGTATATGATTTATGCAGTATATACATTGTTTATATCTGAAAATTGTACAATTTTTAATGTGTATAATGTATAATGTGGTTATGATCTAAGGTTCAAGTGTTTGTGTATATGTATATGCACCTTGTCTTCTTATACTTACATATGACACACTAACGTGTGTGTGTGTGTGTGTGTGTGTGTGTGTGTGGCACCACAACTAGTGCCCTTAAGTCTGCCATGACCAGATTATAATGCATTTAGGATCTAAAACTGAAATCTTACAATTGTGTGCACAACTTCATAACAGTTACAGCGCTTTTGTCTTTCTATATGAGAAATCCAAGAAAGCCATTATAGCAAAGAACTATTACAGCACACACACACATCCATACATACATATATGACATGATGACAGGTATATTCCTCATTACATTTCGGTGACCTACTCACTCCTTTCCATTACCACCTTCACCCACACCTCAGCTATAATACACCTTTGCCTAGTCTAATAATGTGCCTAGTCTATGTCACTGCCAAACAACGTGGTTTTATATATATATATATATATATATATATATATATATATATTTGTAAGAATATCTATCTATCTATCTATCTATCTATCTGTCTGTCTGTCTGTCTGTCTGTCTGTGTCTGTCTATCTCATACATCATAAGTTTTGGTCATGCTTCTAACAATAACAATTTCTAACAAGATGAAGAAGTAACACAAGAGATAGTACAAGTGGGAAATGAGAAAAAGAGCAAATACACAGATAACTGAACTGCAAGGCGAATCACAAGGCAGACTATAATTCTAGAAGAAACAAAATAAATATCTACTTACGTATTTTTTCAAAAACAATATTTAAATATTATATATGCAATACAATATAAATATGGGAAAAAAGAAATATATAATTTAACTTGAAATATTCCCTAGTAAAATATCCCCTCATTTTTGTGAGCCGTATATTTGTTATTCGATCCTTTTCAGGAATGAGTTACATTTTAATTGCTTATATTATGTTATTCAGCAAACGGTGCACAAGCCCAGAATAGCGGTTGCTGGATCAAGATCTAGTGTTAGCTAATCGAGCCTAAGCTGTGACTAAACCTTCTTACTTCATATTGTGTCTCAGAATGGTAAGCAACTGTACATGCTCCGATACAATAGCTAAAGATATGAATTTGTGTTTCACACTGACAATGAAGTGAGTCTTAAATGCGATAAGATACCATGTGGTTAGAATGGGAATCAGTGAGAGACAAGCAAACATAATTAATACCACAATGCTGTAATAAAGTCAAACCTATCTGAATCATGCATAAGGGCTTACTTTAACTTGACATTAATAAGCTCACACATAATAAGCTCATTTACTAGGTAGCATTAGTTATTAGTTATACAAACTTGCAACATTATCGCTGAATGGGCTCGTATACGGTAAATGCTAAACTGCTGCTGAACTGCTGCCACCAAGCACACTATATTTAGAGTGCTATGGTAGTATTAGAAAGTATACTACAAAAAACACAACTATTAAGATCTACAACTGAGACTATAAAAGGCTGCAAATGCTAGCTGACTGTCATACTCTCCATAATGGCAACTTGTGACTCATGAAGCATCCACTGGGATTTTTCTGTTACACAAGTTACTGTAGCACCAATCCCAAAGGAAGAGGATGACGCGATCCTTACCTCTGAGATGTGGCTTTGTACTTCTGCCTGCAAAACAAAAACAAAGGATTACCATGTCAGAACCAGTTGTGAGTAAAAACTGAGAAAGAAGGATATCTTATGTAAATATAAGATATATCCTCCACTTCGGCTGGAAATTTGATAGCCATTATGGTGCGTAGGTGTGTGTGTGTGTGTGTGTGTGTGTGTGTGTGTGTGTGTATGTATGTGAAAGTTTGCGTTGTAGCATTTGTTTTTGATTCCTGAGTACACACGGGAATGTGTGTATGTGTTAGTTTATCTGTGACTGCGTGTGTGTGTGTGTGTGATCTCAGTCCTCTCTCTGTTCAGAAGGATAGAGTTTATACTGGCAAAGTGTAAGACGTCCCGTTGAGTGTGTATCACTCCTAAGTTTCGTCTTCACACTAAACTCACTGCACCAAGCTGCCCTGCTTAAATAATTTTACCAATGGTTATATAGTGGTTTGTTGAAAGGGTTGTACTAATACCATGTTCCAGGGTTTAGTTGATGTAAACTAAAATGAAATAACAAACTGAATTAAAAATCCTATTCAATTTAATTGATTCCAAATAAAATCCACATTAAATCCACATGGCGAGCCCACAAACACGGTCATCTGGATTTCATTCTTGGCAAATCCTACCAGCAGGTTTGGGCATTATAACATACAGGCACAACGGGTTGGGTTTCAGAGAGGGAAAGCTGGTTGGGGTTCATTACCTAGTATTGCAAGAGTGAGCCATGCTGGCCCTGCTCTAGACTGGCATCCTGTACAGCTTACATCTGTGCCCTGTGATATCAGATGATAGTACATCATCAGATAGTCATTTGAGTTTCCTTGTGTTTAGCAAAGAATGCCAGAGTTTTCCAGAATTCCAGATGTTTGTTACTTCTTATATTATTTCAGGGTTTGATGTTCTTTGGACATTTTTAGTGTTTTAATGGAGAATGCTGGCGTTTGTACCTAATGGACACTGTTTGTAGAACAATGTTGATGGTTGTTGCTATTGCTATTTTCGGAATATTTGTATTGGATAATGTTAGTGCTTTTTAAACAGTGTTGGTGTTTGTTCCTGATGGACACTTTTAGATGTTCTGTTAGATGTAGGTGTTTGATCAAGTAAATGCGTGTTAAATGGGAGATTTTTTTTCTAATGATAACTCATAGTAACTAATGGTAACTTATTGATGGTATTCATGGGAATGAATTGTGGTGACGGAGAATATTAGCATTTGTTACAATTTGAGGGTTTGTAGGAGAATTTTGGTAGATGCAAACTGGACAATGTCGGTGAATGTAACTGTAAAAATACACTGCTCACACAAATATCAGGGGATATTTTATTTTGGCGTATCCATTACTTTTGAGCAGTATAATTGGAAAATATTGGCACTTTTATGCATCTGTAACTGAAGAAACTCTGCCATTTGTAACAGATGGGTAATGATTGAGGTTTATGCCTGATGATTGTTGCTTTAGAATCGTGATTTTTATTTTCTTTGTTTCAGAAGGTCAGGGTTTGTATATGTTTATGGAGAATGTTGGTACTTGATGGTGAATTCTGGTAGTAGTGTTTTATGGGGAATTTTAAGGTGTGCTGGAATAGAAGATTAATTAATATTAATATACTATTAATATATATTTACTCAATGCTTTTTAGGATCAGCTTTCCTACTAGGCTATATGGAATGATGTGGTTAACCACAGTGAGTGTCTAAACAAGGTAGTGGTGTTGAAGTAAAGACAATCGACACTGGACCTTGACTATAAAAGGCTACATTGGACAACACAAAGTATTTGTGACAGTATGACAAACATATAATGTATACACACACACACACACACACACATTTTGTGGATACATGCAGGAGACTTTATGTTGTTTAAATGCTACATAATCTGGGTTGTTATATAATAATATCCAACCACGTGTTTACCAGTTGCGAGTTAAGCCTATTTATGTATAAAGTATGAATTTTTAATTAGTCTTTCCTCGAGTGGTTTTTTTTTTTGTATTGTATAATTGATTGATTTCTTTATGGCAGAGTAATGAAACTTTATCTGCAAAGGGTTTTCATTGTTAGTAAACAGCTGCTACTCCTCAAATGCTTAATCAACTGGTTTTCAGATAACATTTGTGTGGCTCCTGCTTGATTAGAATTAAACCTGCACCCACACCTTTGTGGCTGAGCTTCCCTGACCTAGTTTATGGTGTCGTATTTAATGGCCAAGCATGTTTTAAGGAATCAAATTTCAAAACCCACATCATATGTAAACCTACAGTACAAAGCTTTGTCACTGCAAGATCATGGGTTTCATTGCTGTCAATGCCTAACCTCAATCTTTCATTATGGTTGGCTTTGGAATGCTTGGTCATATTTCAAAAATAACAAACAATTCAGGCAGAATAATTATTTATTGTGATAATTAATTATTTATTGGGATACACCATGAGGCAATCATGTAACGATATCTACTGTGCTGACACCTCGAATTCGTAAAAGACGTAATATATCTAGGATTCATTCATTCCCGTCCCACAAATGATTGTTTTTTACGTCTGTATGTGTATGTCATTAATAATTAAAAGGGATATAATGCAATGCATAACATCAATATAGACGTGAAAAAACTGAATATGAATCAAAACTTTATATCCAGTAAAGCAAATTAAGCTTTAGCACATCTCATCTCTTGATTGAGATGAGGGTGTGTCTGAAATCACACATATATAATTATATAATATTATAATATACGTAACATGCCTATGAGTGTGCCCTAGTTTTTCTTTTAAGATTTTATTTTGGGTTTCATGGCGATTGGCATACTGGCTAGACTGGATTATGCGCATCGTCTCGTTTTATTTAGGGGGCCCTTGTTTGAGGTCAAAAGACAAAAACAAAAGGAATTTTCAATTTTCTGTTTGTTTGGGTGAAGAGGTGTTCCAGTTCTGAGGTTTAACTGTATAAAGATCTATACAGGTAGCGTTGTATTTAAACACAAGAGATCATTATTGCGTGTGTAGCAGAAACTACACCCACACTGGACCCTTTGTCCAGAATAGCACAATACCCTCTTAAACTGTTTTAAAGAAGCTGTGTTATTACTCTAAACTCTTACATCATGTTTTGGACTGAGAGTTCCAGTTATATTTATGTACTCTTTAGTGAAGTCTATTAATGTTTAATCTGTGTGGTTTTCTTCCTGATCATTTTTAGTTAAAGACTGTAAATCTGCTTTAAGACAGTTTTATTGTAGGAAAAATGTAAAATCGCAGGGGGTCTCTAGCTTATCCCAGGACTGACCGGGTGCAGGCAAAAGTACACCCTGGGTGAGCTGACTCAAACCCAGGTCAACATAGAACTGGAAAAGTGAATGACTGTTGCAACTGAAATACTACTAATTAAATTTTCAATCGTCACACATGCACAGCATTTATGCACAAATGCTGTTTCTGGCTAGTCTGAATTCTGGCAACGCAAACTGTGAGTCGCTGACCCATTTCAGCTGTCCTTAAAATAAACAATACAGGAAATGCTATGAAATGCTACGAACCACTGAGTGAAATAAATATTTCTTCACTATATTTCATTACTCTCCACCAGTGAGATTTTATTTAGGGCAAAAAATAAACCATGAACCACCAAAATGATTTATTATTTTGCACAAACTATTACTCACAAAGAATGGCAACAATGACCAACCACATCTCACTCACTCAGTGCTTCAACACTCATAGCATATGGATAGCCAAAAGCTCAACAGACTGAATTTACCTAAACACAACAATTTGTATCAATGATGAACCTCACACTTTCAGTCTATACCCAATGATAATGACCATCATTAAGGGTAGGAAGACTACAGAAAGCTTTAGAACAAGGATTAAACTACACAAGGACAAACTGCAAACATTTACATTTATGGCATTTAGCAGATGCCCTTATCCAGAACGACTTACAACTCATACAGTCTTACAATTCAAGCAACCATAGGTTAAGGGCCTTGCTCAGGGGCCCAGTGTCAGCTTGGCAGAAGTGGGATTTGAACCCTGGACCTTCAGGTCCAGAATCCAGTACCTTAACTGCTAGGCTACCACAGTCCATAAACAGGGGTACATTTACATTTACGGCATTTAGTACCTTAACCTCTAGGCTACCGCAGCCTAGTGCAAAACTGCTGCCATTGACCAAATCTGTTTGTCAGTCTCCTCTCACCTGTACAGCACCACTCTTTTTCTTGAGAGTACCATTTAAAGTACCATTTCAAATTTGAAGGTGCTGTTTCTCATCCCAATTGCTTCATACTCAGCAGCAAAGCACTCAATTGCATGCCAGAGGTTCTCCTCAATCGGTGCTAAAAGGGCAACATCATATGCAATTAACAAAGATGCCACCTCTATACCTTCATAATGGACACCATTACAGCCTTGGCTGCAACTTCATATCCTGTCCATGAATATTACAAACAGGAACGGAGACAAGACACACACTTGGTGGAGTCCAACATTTAAGACGAAGGACTTCCATTTAACCCCAAATATGCAGACACAACCCCCTCATGTCTATACACTGCGATTACATGAAGCAGTGACACAGGTCTCACTTATTACTGCAGTGTCCCATACAACTGAAGCCAACACAGCAACATCAAGTAGATCAATAGACCACAACCTGCAATTTAATCAAAGATATTTCCAAGCTCCAGACCAGAAAGGTCTGCTTTTTCAACCTGTGAGCTTCCTCAGCCTCAGCCTGACATAAGAGGCATGAATTTATGATTGAGGATTTGAACACTCCGAGTGTGTTTACATAAATGTAATAATCAGATAACTGCAGAAAACCAAATCAGACTAACTAGTTTACATGCACTTGTGGTAATCCGATAATGGACAATTCTCTGGCTGTATACAACTCACTGGATTTCTACTTAATTAACACAATGCATGTGTAGATAAATACAATTTAAGAGCAAATATAAAGCTCTCGTCCTTCAGACCTTCAGATCTTCACCCTTTTTAAGCAATCGTAAGTACGCTGTTTAAATGACCACTTGGATAACTGGATAATCACCAAAATGTGATTATGATTATTAAGTGCATGTATATACACAATGTCCCGGACTTCACTGCGCACCACAGGGTAGTTGTTTCTGAAGTTTAAGTTACAGCCTGCTTGTTGTTGAAGCCTTTATCAGACAAGCAAGTTGAAAGCCTCTGCTTGGTTTTCCACATCATGGCCTCTGTTATTAACAGTCAATGACTGAAAACCGCTATTGATATTTCTCAGGCACAAGGAAACCATTTCCCTTAAAAAAAGTGCCCAGGTATGTTCATTATTCCCAACATATGTGTTAAAATCCACCAGTATAACTATACAGTGGATAGGAGGTAGCCTCAAGCACCTCCTTCAGGTTCTCCAAGAAAACTGATGTGTATACTGGTGTGTATGCACAAACAACAGTCAGTTTTCCTCTCTGAGACTCAAGGTATCATGGAGGCAATCCTCTTATCTACTGAGACAAAAGCAACTGCACAGTCCTCTGCCTGGGACTTGAGACTATCCCCACACCTGCCTAAGGCCAAACTCCCTTGAGATTCCTTAAAAGCAAAGACACCTTCATTTATGACGTACCTCACACACTGGAATCTCACACACCAGCTATTTCCCTGACAACTGAAGAGATACGAAGAGACGTTCTCAGAGGGAGTTTCCATTTCCAAGGTCTAGTCCAACCTGACTCTTACTCTTCACTTTACAGCTGGTGATCCCACAAGATGGCTGCACATCACCATTTCAGCCGGAGCCTGACCAGGTTATGTGGATGGCCTGGTTACCGGACACTCACCAACAAACAGCTCCCTCAGGCCTGGCTCTACAAGTGGGTTCCAGTAACATTAACCTAGGCAGAGTAGACTTATTTTTGTCATGTGGGCATTTGGATCACACTTTCTCTGAGCACTCAGTCACACCTGGTTCTCTATGGGTGGATCATCCAGGTCACACAACACTGAGGATCACCGAAACACACAAGCCGCTTCAATATATCAAAGACCTAAAGGGAGGCAAGATTTGGGGAATCCAAATGAAAATTAAACTATATAT
>JAUZST010007243.1:0-14305 GCA_034779995.1 Parotocinclus haroldoi | reverse complement strand
GTATTACTGTAAAGCTGCTTTGAGACGATGCTACATTGTAAAAAGTGCTATATAAATAAAATTGAATTGAATTGAATAATAAAATATTTACAAAATTGTGAGGGGTGAAGTCACTTTTGTGCTCATCTCTGTATTATCACTGGAAGACACAATCCCAGTCAATCAGAGACATTCCTGAAAGTACAACCAAAGGCTTCGAAGAATGGCACTACACCTATGAGCTGTTTAACGTCCACACAATGTTCCATAAAACAGTATGTTGATATTATCGTTTTGTATTGTATCGTTTATAAAACTGAAACACTTAAAATAAAAAAGGCAGAATTATGCCCTGCTTTTTGCTGCGATTCTATTTTATGCAGGAGCTGCAAGGTTTCAATCATTTTCAAAGTCTCCTTTCATTTAGCTGTGACTTGGATGTATATAAAACAGATATCCTATTATAATTCTTTAGACTGTTGATGTTAAACTGAAAAAACGTTGATCAAATGGACATCAAAATGTTGTCTAGAAAGAATTGTGTGATTACACCCTGTAGAGAATATAACCCAACCAAAAAAAAACTCGCTCATCCTGCTCAAAAAAAGTATTATCATCTAGATGTTTCATTAGGAGACAAATAAAAGTCCAGTTTGTCCAATGTGAGCAACAGATTTTGTCTGCAGGTTTCACTTAGCAAGCTACAAGACCATTAATGCTTTCCTACTCGGTAAAAAAACAAAACGTAGAGATTTTAATTCCTGCATCACTCAAACATCCTATCTACTCTTAGTAACGTCAGCAGAAGAGTTAACTTTCTACCCTAATGCATAACTGTAAATGGGGGGAAAAAAAACTTAGTACATGGAAAAAGCCATTAGGAATTCCGTGTGGAATTTGATTCATCAGACTGAACTTTGGCCTCACTGTTGTTTATAGTTTATTGTAACGGTTTATAATTAGGGTCAATCAAATAGATGGTTAGGTTATTAAAATTCTCCATGAGTTATAGCAGGTGTTCAGATAGCAGGAGTTAATCTGTAACTATAAATAATTATTGGAGGTTGAGTGTAGAAACAAGGAAGCGTACTTAATAAACGGTTAACGTGTGTATATAATGTATACTGCTCACAAAAATCGTGGGACATTTAGTTTCACTTTGAAATATCCCCATAGTTTTGGAAGACATTGCCACAGATTACATACTTGGGGAGGCAAATGCTACAATTATTTGCATATTAGCCTTAAAAGCGAGAGTAAAGCTAATGCAGTGTGGAAATGTGGTACTCGCCTGCACATCGGAAACTTTGGGCAGTTAGGCCTTTCTCTACAGCCAAGCAGGTGAAAATGCTAAGGAAGCTGGTTGTGACAGACTGGCGTTTAGCTCTCTGGGCCTCTCTCTGTCGACGTTCCCGGGCTGGTCTGCTTCTCATCAGCACTCCAGGTAGTGCTTGATGACTAGCCTCCTCCTGTGGCTTTTGGGCAGCCACAGCCATTCGCAGTGCCTCTACCCAGTCCTGAGCTTGTGACTCGTTCTCAGTGCGAAGACGCAACACTTCATCTGTAAAGATAATCTGAAAGCAGGCAGGCACTCCGTTGTGGCCCTCATCCCGCTGTACAGCAAGACAGGAGGCTAGGGAGTACCGCAACACAGGCTCACACACTGGCCCTCTGCCCTCGGTTTGGAAAGCTTGCAGCTGGGTGCGGCTTAGCACGAAGGTGAACGCGCTCCAGTTATTGAGGTCACTGAGTTGGTACAGGAGGCCTGCTTTGAGGACATCAGTGCAATGCTGGGTGAACAGGGGCAGGGCTTTGGGACGAGCTAATGGACGAGAGACCGGAACAGCCACGTCATTGGGATTCAGCTTGTGAGGATTCAGAGAAGAGGAGGACGCTGGTTCCCCATGACGGAGAGCTGGACGGGCAAGCAAGATACGTTCCCAGAGGAGCCGGCGCCACTCCGTCGCTTCCCACTGGCAGGGAGCACGGAGCTGCAGCCGAGTGCTGTTGAAAAACAGGGCCTGTAACACACGCCCATCCTGGGGCTGAGGAGCACCTACACTCTGGCAGTGAGACAGTGATAGGGCGGTACACAGCTGCCTGTTGCCGCTGCTGTCCAAGCTGTAGATGCGCAGCTCGCAAGGCGTGAGCTCCACGTGGCAGGTGGTCCAGCGGCCCCAGGGACCCTCTCTGTGCTCCAAAATCCCTTGCTTTACAATGCTTGTGGTGCTCTCTTTATTACCTGGAAAACACAACACATTGTGTTAAAAGAAAAGCATCGTCACAAGTTTACCTTTAGCCAAAATGAACAAAGGGGGAGCCCAGTGTTTACTGCTTACTTAACTGCATGTGTCCCTCACACACGATAGCCTACATTTACATTTATGACATTTGGCAGACACCCTTATCCAGATACAGCTTGTATAAACAGCTGACACAATCTAACAATATGAGCAACTGCGGCTTCTTGGAAACAAGAGAAATAACTTTGGACAACGCTTTTTTTGAACTAAAAAGCTTTGCTTCCTGAAAAAAAAAAATGCATTTCTGATTATAAAAATGCTCAGCTCACCACAGACAGTGTCATATTTGCTATATCATGAAGGAATTTAAAGAAATAGAAAAAACAAATTAACTGAATGTAATTGAAACTTTGAAACAGTTGGTTAGTTCAACTTGGCTTTAAATGTTCTGCAGCTGATTTTGTTTTGTACCGCATCTAGTTCCCTCGTGTCAGTGTCCAACAACAGTCAGCCAGCACTGATGAATTCCAGTTGCCCTGATACCACTTTTTTATGGTTTCAGTGTCCTGATGAAACCTTTCACCAAATTTGTCCCTGACTTCACCAAGTTCAGCAGGAAACAAGTCCAAGTATTAATGTAAGGTATTATTTTATTAAGAAAATTAATTGTTGCATCTCATGGTTTAGTGTGGTTTAAAAGCAATGCCAGCCATTACAAATGTAGTTTGGTGCTCTTGAGTTGCCAAAATGAAAACATCAACATCCTTACATATTGTCCATTGTATTTTATCTGGTTTCACCAGCAGAACTTCAACCTCCTTGTACTGAGTTAAGAATAAACAAAAATACCCTCCTCAATCTTGGCACAAGTTATTCAGGAGACGTCTGCACATCTGTCCTCAAACAGTTTGTAAATTTCATCAGCGTGTTTTTAATGCAGAGTTGGGTTGTTGGGTCAACAAGTAGTTTTCCCATTGAAATGAAATGCATACAGAACGACCTGTTCTTTTACTGTAATGTGATCTTTAGGACAGTTATCCCATTCATAAATGTAACACAACAACTGTACTTTGTATTCGTGAGCTGCATTCCTACTAGCAGTGACAATATGTTTACATCACCACAAATGTTCCAGTCATAACTGTAGTAGTGTACGTGTTTCAACAAAGGATCAACGTTATTGTTGTTTCTTCATTTCTTGTGTACTACAGATTGGATACTGTGGTCAAGGAACAGCACAGCTTCGTGGCAGTTATGAAAGACTTACATTTATGTACCTGGTGGCAGCAAAAGCAGTCCTTTTGTACTTGAACCAAGTAGTTCTGTTTTGAAAAACCTAATATGTGATTACTTAATTTTAATTCTATATTTGTTCTCAGATAACAATCAGACAAAGTTTTCAACAAATTGATCTCTATCTGCCTCATCTAGGGTCCATGTCGCCAATGGACTGGGCTGTCCAAAGCAGCTTGCTGTGTGGAAAGAATAATGATATGATGGAAAAATCAAAACAACAGGTTATATGAACAGAATGGGATGTCGTCAGAACATACACTTAAAGGTGTACAAGAAGCAATACACTTATCATTTTGCTCTAATATTACACTCACTTGCATATATCATTGTAACATTCATACAGAGTTTCATTCAATATCAACTTTCCCCTTCTTGGTGCCTTTCTTCCTGGTCTATGAGGGTATTTTAGTCATCACGACTTCTTTAGAGAATAGAGTACTTTTATTGGAAGCATCTTAATACATACTAGAAACAACAGGAAACGATTATATGGGTCTCGGTATTAAAGTTCCAAGAAATTATTATTGACTTTAGTCCATAAGACACCAAGTGGGAAGTTTGCACTCCATTAATCTCATTAATATTTCCATCTGCACAGTCACTTTAGCCAAAATGGCCATTGAAAGGCATAAAAGGTTTCAATGCAGGTGATGAAAATCTCATGTAAATGTTTCATAGTAACGTTTGTCACCAAAGATGGAAATGTTAAAAATGTTCTCATGTCTCCTCTTTTGCCTTTAATACAACTAATCAGCAAAAACATTTTGAGCCTAATACTATAATAAATATTTCTATCAAAAATCTGAATTTCAAAGTGTTAAACTATATCTCCATTAAGAGAGCCATTATTTTTTTACAAATAGACATTTGCGCCAAAAAAAAATGTTTGCATGATATCAGAGCAACTGTCATCATTAACTGCATTAATGTACGGGGCCTCTGCATGTTTCCCTCTAATCTAAGTTTCTTTTGTATAACATTAATGCTAATCTGTGGTACAATCCAAATATATAATATATTGCTTTCTTTTGGCATTGAATTCTGAAACTATATATTATATTATATTATATTATATTATATTATATTATATTATATTATAATAATATATATAGATAGATAGATAAATAAATAATATTATATTTTAGGCATTTTACATGCCAATACGGAATCGGTATTGAAATGGTGCATTCCTAAACAGTTCTCAAGGAGATATTGACCAATGCACAGGCATAGAAGTACAAAATTACACAACTGTAGATACAGTAGATCAGTCTATATCAACTCGCTCTATTAAATTTTCATCACCCCACCACCCCATTTTGTTTTTTGATTGCCTCCTCCCAAGCTAGATCATTTTCTGGTACGAGCTGTCAGACTGAATGGACTTTGGCACATCTCATCTTTTTGGCACTGGCTGTCCATTTTTGCACGATCTTGCTATTTGACACCACACAGTATAGTTCAGTTTCACTCAGATTCCCCATATTTAAGGTCAACAGGAAACACATGACACTTAGATATGAGTCAAGTAATGTTGAGTCAGAGCAGTAGGATATACGGGTCAAAACTCGGTCTCATAGGCGATATTAATCCCACACACTACTCTCCTTTGTTCAATGAAAAAATAAATAAAACACGCACCTACTCGTGTTAGATAATTCTGGAACTAGTGCTATCTTTGTGATAACTTCTCGGACTTTCTGTCAGCTGGATCAGAAAGCCGTTTGACTTTATTAATACTCCCTAAAGTAATGCATTCTTACATGAGTGCTGAAAACTTGCTCTGTGAGTGAAAAGCCTGTGAGCAGAGCGTGAGACACTCACACTGGCTAGTGATGAATGATATTGAGCAGTCTGTCAAGAAGTTGCATAAGTCTTCTTGTGTTCCATGTGACCTCATCAGGAAGAAACATCATTGTTTGCAGGGCTACTGTGCAAACAAAGCAGCTAGAGCGACCCCTAATCTGCGGCACTCCTTTTCAGTCCTTCCTCTTCCAGACGATTTCTTTCACAAATCCACTGCTTTATCGGAATCCATAACACCCCTCTTTAACCACACTTCCTCAGCTGGGGCACAATGAGGTTTCCTCTTAAGACTAACATTCATAGTGGGTTGTTGCTTCTTTAGATAGCTTAAATAGAAGTCTGTTTAAAAGCCAATTTTAAAATGTTGTTCTTAGGTCTAATCCCTGGTTCAGCATTCCATAGCATCGTTGAACATAACAGACAAATGGAGGACAGTGTGAGTTAGGGTTAGGCTAATAAGCTAATTAAAGTTGTGGGCCAAAATCCCTGCTCCAGTGTGTGCAAACTTGGTCAAAAACTACAGGAAGCGTCTGACCTTTGTAATCACAAACAAAGGTTTCTGTACCAAATATTAAGTTCTATTTTTATATTGTATCAAATACTTATTTCATGCAATACTTATTTAAAGCAAATTAATTATTTAAAAAATCAAACATCATGTAATTTTATGGGATTTTGTTTCAATTCTGTGTCTCTCACAGTTTAAGTGCACCTACGATACAAATTACAGACCTCTCCATTCTTTGTAGGTGGGAAATCAGGAGGATATCAAATGCTTATTTTCCCCACTGTATATGTGGATTATGTTGTACTGCTACTACCTGGGCCAGGTCTCTCTTGTCAAATGAATTATCTCAGGGTGTTTCCTGGTAAGATAATATAACGCAATGCACCACTGTAAAAAGTGTTATAGAAATGAATCTTACTTTATTACCTTGCACCAAGAATACCAATAGTCAAATCTAGCTGTTTATTTACACTTTTTGTCAACCTGAGCACGGACGTTAGCGTACCATCATCGAGAAGCCAGACTGGCTGGGTGCTGGTCAGACATTACTGGGCATGTGAAAGGTAAACAAGTCTTGACTGGAGTTTATCTAACCTGCCGAATCCACAGTGGTGCCACTACTGGCTCACCAATGTGCTGGCACAAACAGCGGGTACACACGGAGAGCACACCGTGGTTTTCCAAACGCTCTGATTCTCACTGTAAGTTCTCTTCTAGATACACGTGTATTGCAGAAGGAATGCTAAGCTACCCCCTCCACCCAGACAGACAAAAGTACAGTGTTACGCTATTGTGGTGTTTTTACCAGTTGAATAATCAAGCAACACGCTGAAGTAATGGAACGCTCTCTTTACTTAACACTCCATACATCACTCTCGTATCACACATGCTCCGTCTGTACCGAGCTTAAAGCACGTCATATCCTACACATTGAATAGACACAACAGCTATATACTGTAAATCGTAATATTTTCTGATTTATAACATTCCTTTATTGTTAGAATTTATATTTTTAATATATATATTTTTTATTGTAATTTTTTAAAAAAGTAAAAGTTCCGCAAAAACCTGCGAAACAGCGAAAATCAGTGGTATTTTTTCCCCATTAATATTCCAATATTGAAAACCCACGATGCATCAAGGCTGCGAAAGGTGAACCGCGAATTAGCGAGGAAACACTGTATTTGACTTGAGCATGTCTGATGATACGCTCCATATGAGATTGTTAGAACTCATATGACTGTAAAGAAGACATTAAAAATGTAAGATAGCCCCAAAATTACAGGGAATATACCTCAATCAGATGAACCGTAGATTTTGATTTTAAACACTACTTGATAATACTAGGGAGCCAATATAACAAACTTGCATCATTGTAGGACCAAAAAATGTGCAAATGAATAAGCATGCTCCACAAGACTGTGTCCAGCTTCAGAGTTCCTTGATCAAGATTAAAGCCCTGCTATTTCAATTACACTAATTCTACGCTGTCTGACAAGCAGACTTAACTACACACAGCACAACCTGCAATCAAATCTGACTTTTATTAAAACCACCAATACAACCACAGAGGTCTAAACCAGTAAAATATCAATCACTGCCAAGAACTGTAAATGGAATAGAGCTCATGTAATGCAATAAAAAGGGGCATTTAAATATACATTGTGGAAACAGGATTGCAAGGTTGTAGGCTCAGTGTTCCACAGCCACAAACTGAAAAGCCAAACTAAAATAGAAAATCCTGTAGATGGACATTTACTGTTAGCTACACCAAGCCAATCATAATAGGGCTGGGCTTCACATAATAGGTAAGTGTTCATATGGTTCTAGTAATGCCAACTTGCAGAAGAGACCTAGTCAGAGAGCCTTTGGGGGGGGTGAGTCTGGCACGGATTTCACACTGAAGCTACACTGAATTTATTTTCAGAATGATACAAAATGATTGTCTGAATTTGAGATGTATTTGACCAATGTAATATATGTACATATAGGTTATAGGAATGTGCCAACGTTTAAGGGGTAGTTGACTGAAACAGACGGAGATTACCATAGTCACTTAGTCTTTTTAGACTACTGTAATGTAAATATTAAGAGTATTTTTTACAAGTAAACAGCAATACTCGATCTGATAGAGACATTGCTAAAATATGAGTGGAACGCTACCAACCGTTACAGAACCCTAAACTGTTATAGACATGCAAAATGTACGGACATTCTCAATTCTTATAGAAAATACAGTAAGGTATTGTTACTACTTTGTCTAGGTGAAAGCATTAGCAATGATGAGGATGATCTGATGGACGATATGTTTTTGTTTGAAAGAAGCCAAATGTAAATTGATATACAGTATTATTAGGAGTATTACGGTAGTAGATCAGCAAGATGAAACGGATGAAAGAAGCACGCTAGACCCTTCTCAGTGCTGGCCAAACAATTTGTTTCTCTCACAGTTCACACTCACAAAAAAGCTTCTCCACATGTATGCTTCAATCTACCACACTTGTAAATGCCTTTCCATGCTTAGGCTCACCATTAAAGATAATATTTAAACGCCATAAACATGTTTTCATAGTGTACAGAGTTTAAGTCTTTCTCCTATTTCAGCATAACAATGTAATATTACAGATCATATATCTGATCCTCCTAGCCTGCTATCTGCTTATTGGGTTAGGTCACCACCTAACCTCACCACCTTGTCTGCACTCTAGCTATGTCTTGTTTCCCATGTCTATTACCCCCTGTAACTACAAATACATACGCTGTGAATGGTATTGGATGAGATGGCATTCAGAACACCATTTTCTTCCCCTAGAATACACTTACAAGAAGAGTATTATAGCTCACCTTAGATCTTTTCATTTTGGATGCAATTTGGTAAACCATTTTTATAGCAAGAGCTACTGGTTTTAAAAGCAGGTCAGCACAAATCAATTTTAAAGCAATTCTAAAAGAGAAAGCAGAAACAGCATTTTAACCAATATACAGGTACATGTCATTTAACCTCAATATTAAGTTTTGTGAAGGAGGACTTAGACGGGAATTGATTTTAAACAATAATATTGAATAGAACAGGTGACTTGGTGGCTTTCTGAGTATTATTTAAACACAATGTGGACTATACTCATATGAACAATACTATCTCATCACACATCTCACATGAAAATGTTAATTGACAAAAGATAAAAATGTCGTATTGCTGCAAAACCCTTGCATGCATTTATGCCACAGGCACATACTGCGGGGGGTGGTCTGATTAGACACTGCGTCTTGTTACAAGAGGGCATAAAAAAAGCTCTCAGAAGCTGGTTAGTTTACCTCTTGGTAAGAGACTGTTGACTGCTAAACATTCCTCTAGTTTATAGGCTTGGGGGGGGCAATCACTGGACTGAGAGAAGAAGAATTTAAGCAATTAGAAGGTGGTGGGACAAGCACAAGCAGCTTCCACACGTTCATTGTGTACCATCCGAAGACAGGTGGTAGCTTCCCTACACAACCCTTTCCAGTTGCTAGGCATAACGATATTCCCAATACCTATCCTGCCACTGAGAGACGCTCATAGACACCTTTGTCTGAAGTTGTGTCATGAATAAGAAAACTGGACTGCTACAAACTTTTTCATTACAGATGTATCATAGATCTGTTTGGGATCTAACGATAGTCGAGTTAGAGTATGGAGGCCTCGTGGTTAGTGCTACAATCCTGCCTATGTCGTGGAGTGACATACTGCTCCAACTGCTGTATAGCATACAGCAGGTTACCCCTAGTAGTGATGAGGGGCACTTATCAACTCAGTGATATGAACTAGCTGGACTACAGGACTAGCTGCCCAAAAGAAGTCCAGAGAGCCTTTTTGTAGGCAAATTTTACACCCTCTTGTGGCATGTCACAGTGTCTAATCTGAACCACACCTGTTATCATTTACATATCTGACTGCAACATAACTGCATGCCAAGTTTTGTAGCAATCTGACATGTCATATAAACCAAATATAAAACATTTAATTTTAATGTCTTGTTATATTTCTTAAAAACCATGGCATTTTAACGAATCGGACATGGATTGCATGGATGTTGAATGCCGCATAACAAAATAGCTCAAAACACAACACAACAACTACAAAAACAACCAATTTGTGCCCTATTTCCCTTTGCTGTAATCCATCAGCATTATCGAGAATCTAAGGACGTTTATGTAAATGCTTGGAAAGTCAATTTACTGTGCTACTCACTTGGGCACACTTCAATAACAGTTGTGTAATTCACATTTCCTAGTCATTTAGAATGAAAAGTGACAAGCACTACCAGGCAGGTGTAACAAAGTACTCTCACACAAATATGGGTTTTAACAGAGGTTTGTAATTAATCAATTCTATCTAAATGACTGAGCAAAGGATTAAACCAATTTAATACCTTGAAGAAAAGGTGACATTATGTCAATGCTGATTATATCAATTCTGCGTTGCCCCATAGCGCGCAATTACCTTAATGAACACTGGCTAGAACAGACAGAAGCACTAAAAGGAGGAGTCTGTGCATTCCCCATGCAATCCCTTCCTAGTCTCAAAATGACTAATAGCTTTTCACTCGTATGCTAATCCTCTTAATATCAGGGGTAATTGGCACCCACTCTTTCACAGCACTGTGCCCATTTTGTCGCAGAATTGCATTATCTCACTATTACCATCTATGTTGAGGATCTCTTTCAAATTCAGATTTGTGGCATGCAAACAAATAAACACAGCAACAAACAAACAAACACGTAATAACCATATCCACTGTCTGCTGTAATACAGCTTTACCCAGTATTCCATACACGATTTCTGTGTGTGAGTGAGATATTAGGATATTAGTAAATGTTTATGGGTCACAAACAGCAGGATAATTGCAGGTGTGATATGGAGGGAAATCAAGGGTGACTGATAAGAGATGAATGGAAATAAAGATTATAAAAGAAGAACATGACCCTTGGCGGTATGTATCTGTAACTATCTAGAAGTGGCACAGAAACAATATTCAGGCAAAAGGCAGCATTCGTGAAGTGGGTTAAAACAAACAAGTAAAACAAGGCAATTCGCTAGGCCACTGATGTTCAGCCACTACTGATGGACCAATGGACACTCACAAAACACTTTATTAGGTACACCTTCTTGTTTATACACTCACTGACCATTTCATCGGTTCCACTTACCATATATAAACACTTTGTAGTTTCATCTGTTTCATCCACATACTTTGTCAGATGCTTTGATTCTGTTCTATAGTGATACACTGATGGTGCTACTGTGGGATGTGCTTATATACGAGTGGATCAGACACAGGAATTTTCAAAGCCTCAGTGTCACTGTTGGACCGAGATTAATCCACCAACCAAATGTCCAATCACCATCATCCTGTGAGCACTGATGAGGATCAGAGGACGACTTCTGGTCAACAGTCTGGAAGTACCAAGTGTTATCTATATGGTAAGTGGAACTGATAAATGAATACTGCGTGCAGAAACAAATAGATGTACGTCATAAAGTATCAAAGCAATAATATACATATATATATAAATATATACATATATATATTTTGTTGTCATATACACACACACACACACACATATATATATATATGTGTGTGTGTGTGTGTGTATATATGACAACAATATATATACATATGTATATAATGATGTTCGTAACATGAATATAAATATATATATGAATATATTATATATTATATTATTATCTATTATACACACGTGTGTGTGTGTGTGTGTGTGTGTGTGTGTGTCTGTGCAGAAAAAATATAAATATATGCAATCAATTAACCTAATGCATATTTTTGGACTGTGGAATGAAACAGAAGCAACTAGAGTAAACCCGTGCAGTCTCCACACAGACAGGGAACAAAGGCCCTGGGATCAAACCCAGAACCTTCTTGCTGTGAGGCAGTGGTGCTTTCCACCATGCTGCCCGAGGTACACTTTTGTAGTTGTACAATTACAGACCTGTTATTCAATAGTCAGGACCACCACAGATCATTGTAGTTAAAATAACATGGTAGTGGTGTGTTGCAGTGGTATGAGTTGATCAGACACAACTCTGTTACTGACGTTTTGAAACACATCTCTTGTGGACATGATAATAGTTTGCAAACCAAAAATATCCATCTAGAAGCATTCTGTGACTACTATGAATAAAATATGACTCACACAAACTGTGCACCAGCAAGAGCTACTGTCTCTGGCTTATATCCAGCACAGAAATACAGCAACCAGTGACTGGGCACAGTGTTTATTAAAAAAAAAAAAAAAAAAAAAAAACTAATAGCACTGCTTGGTTAGATCTTATCAGAAAAGAGCACACTAGTACACCACCACCTCATCAGTGTCGAGAATTATGCAGTGATTAGAATTATCTTCCTCCCAAATAGTACCTCGTCTGTGGTGGCCGTGTGGGGATCCAGACCAATGAAGACAAAAATTATGCAGAGCTACAAACCAGAATTTTAAATATAAAAGTGCAGTGGGGTTACAGTTAAGGATGATCATTGTATGGGTTTTAAAAAACTGCAGTATTATAATGACTTGCTACTCTAGCTCTTTACGATAGGCATAAAATAATAAAAACAATAATTAACACAACAATATTTAAAAAGTATTTATGTAATCAATCCTCACCTTCTTTTTGATCATTTAATGCCATGTTCTTAAGAGTGTCCTTGTCAATATCTGGCATGTTGTTATCGATGTTCGTCCGGTAGCTGACATCTGAGCGTGATCTGTTGTGCCCCCGCTTGAAGCCTCCACTGGAACTATTGGAGGAATTGGCCTCTTTGGTGTGGACTGCCAAATCGTTTGTAGATCGTGCTCGGTTTCTCTTCGCATGTCTAAGGCCCAATACACTGACAGATGTCTGTTCAGTCCATGCTTGGTTGTGTGAAGAAATGTCTGGCTGGTCCCCAGTTAGCAACCCCCATACTCCACTGAAAGTCAGCTTCTCTAAAGTGGAAACGTCTTTCAGTTTGGGCAGACACACTTGTCCATCTTCTTGACCAACATCCAAACCATTCAAGCAGTCCTCAGTTGCTTCAAGGGCTGGACTGATATCTTCAGCCTCTGTGCACTCCATCCCCCCCAGAATTAATGTTCCAAGCAGGAAATGAAACAGCAGAGTAGAAAGATGGACTACTGTTATTAGTGAATCTGAATAGCAGAAGAGGCCTCAATGCAACAGACATGGACCATCTGCCGTCTAAACATGAGAGGAAGCCTGGCAAACACGGTCTTCCTCGAAGGCTAAAACCACTTCCAGGGCAAACAAAAGCTGTTTAAGAAAACAATTTTAACCAGGCAACTGAATCCATGGCTTGTGCCAAAGATCACTGTCTGTTATGGTAAGAAAAGTAGTGGGCTAAGAATGGTTTCATTCACTATCATTAACCATGACAGCTGTTCCTTGCATTCAAACCAGGATGTAGAAACATCTCAAAGAAATGGAAAGAAAGGTGGAGAAAGAAGCAACGGTCCAGCCAAGGCACCAACATCCTGCAATAAAAATAACAAAAGCATGTTATATTCTCAGGCAAAAAAATCCAATTCGTCTTAAAAACTTAAAAATATATAGCCACATTCTCAAGTATTAGACAGGTTCTAGTACACAGGGAGTCGTCAATAAATAATAACCAAAAAGTCTAAATCCTTTCCAGGTGCAGTAAACCAAACACTAAGTACCTTACCTGGTATACTGTCAGAGTATCTCTTGTACCCTTTAGAGGGAGTGTTCTCAGATAAGTACTACTGTGTCATTCCATGTAGTGCTGAGCAAACACCACCCAGGTTTCCCTGTCTACCATACTGACATCGATTGACTCTGCCTTTCTGATCATGATCTTTCACATTCTTAAGATCATGCATTATTTAGATGGTATTACATCACTACTGGCCAATGCTGAAACAGCATGCTTAGCATCCCAGGGGAAGGGTGAGAAAGAAGAATGAATTAATGGATAAGGCATGAGCTTCATAGCTCGGGAGTTTATTGAAGCCTATGCAATGCGGATATTGTACACAGGTGACTGAACTTCTCAAGGATCAGGAGAGGAGAAAACTGCTTTGTGTCAATAGAAATAAACAAATTCCATAGGTGAATCCACACAAGGTGATCCAAGAAGGAAAATGAGAGTAATCACGTGTCAGCACCAGTCAGTACTGTTAGTGCACTGACAGAATTTGACAACGCCATGATATTTGCTGAGCCCAAACTGACATATCTAATCAAATATGCTCTGGCTCTGGCATTCTGACTTTCAGTTACAGATGAATTACTGTGACAGCTATGCAGATGAACTTTCCATTTTTAGTTTCCTTACACTAAACTTGGCCAATGGTACTGGCACATGAGATACAGTACTCTGCAAAATTACTTTGCTACAATTAGTTTGGTTGTATTAGCAATGACATAATGCCATAAATAACATTTGTCTTTGGCATA